>LPNX010231832.1:249387-265384 GCA_001517045.1 Pseudotsuga menziesii | reverse complement strand
TCAAGAGTAGGTTATGATAAATCATCAACATTTATCCCTTGATTCTCAATGTAAATCCTACTCATAAAAATTTCAAAGAAGTGATTTTGTTAACTAATTCCCAGTTTGCAAAGGTTTCTTTTAAAAACTTTGAATTTCATATTTCAGTAGCTTCTGGAATATCATCATTTCAGTAGCTATCAATTCTTTACTTTTACTATATGAAATTCAAACATTTCACCTAAACAAAACACAATTTTGTTTGATGAAATAATGGTTTTTTAAAAGCTGTTGGGTAGGGGCACAACACCACCTTTATGGAATCACCCCAATAAAAGAATATTTGGTACAACGGAAGGATTTACATAGTGAAGAAGCTATTTGGGGAGATGAACAAATTTTGCAGCATACAAACTTGGCATTGGTTGAGGACAAGCACTATTGGGTGGGGAGGATCGTCATGTCCCCATTCTAATAGGTCTACTAGTTGACAATGTTTCACCCACCTAATAGTTCCCTAGGTTGGGGAGGAGGAATGAAATATTTCAATAAAGGAGATATGGGACCCAAGAGAACCTTAGTTTATCATTTACACATTAAATGGGGTCAAACAAATAATAAATATGTAGAAAATAAAGTGGCATTGCTTCATGAAGACATTTGGAGGTCCATGGGGCCTTGGGTGGCTAGATGCTTCTTACACATGTCATGAATTAACCCCAAATTAGAAATTATGAGTGATGGAATGTTCTTAGAAGGTGAAGTGGCATCAAATGACATATCATGAGCCTAAGGATTTGAATGGGTGAGTAGGAGTAACTCCCCGTGTAAGAGGAAGAGTCTAGGAAGAAACTAGTTGCCATGTGGAGCTAGATTCCATGTGCTTTATGACAACAATGATGGAAGATTCTATGAGAAGTCAGACTTGATTGCTAACATATGACAAATATGACATGACAGGGCTAAAAATAGCCACCAAGAGGTCGAATTTGGTATTTAGAGGCAACCATTTGAATTTGGTGGAAGAAGAAGGGTTGAGGATAAGGACAAGTTGCATGGAAGTTACTAAACATCAAGGATGAGGTGGAGGAAGCCTATGGGAATGAATTCGAACTTGGAGGGCCTTAGGAGGATTATAAAAATATCTCATGAGGAATGTAAATATATTTTGATCATTTTTTAATTTACCTTTGGCATTTGGAGAGCAATTGCTTGTCCTTTGCACGGTGAGTGCACACTTACCCTGCTACTGAGCCAATTTCGAGATATAGTGAGATTATAATCCAAGCTGGCCATGGGAGAGGCCATTCAGACCTCTCATTTGGAGCTTTAGAGAGTTTTTTTATTGCATATAGGAGGTTTCTGATTTTCGTGATCCATCTTTCCTCCCATTCTCTCAATTTCTACTTCTAGATTTCCAAGCTTTTCCATGAAGGCGCTCTTGTGTGAATGGTGGTTGCGCCCCATTGATTTTAGTTGATTCAAAAGCATGGGTGAATGAATCATGGCTATGTAATATGTCACTCATATCCTTTGTAATTCTAAATAAGAAGAAATACAAGTGCAAATGTCCACATTTCCAAGCTTTATTGTCACTAGTTTCCATGTGATTGTTTTCCCTTTCAATGGAGATTGTGTATCTGATGTATATCGCGAATTTGATAAATTTTAAGTGTTGTTAGTGATATATTGAAATGATTTCAATGATATAAATTCATATGTATATGTTCTGAACCATTATATGCACCATTTATGAGCTGAAGTTGAACTTTTTGTGCAATTTCCCTTAAGCAAATATCACTAAAATTGTGCATTCATATATGAAGATTTAAAACTCAGTTGGAGAAATATTAAAAGCAAAAAATGAAATTAAATGAAGTATAATTATATTTCCCATACTCTGTTCTGAAATTTGGGAGGTTTGAATAATATTTGGAGAGCCATTTCTGCCCATACCCTAGGGCGAATTGCATCATAAATTGCTAGTATTTTTTCCCTTTTTTACGTCATGCCAAATTCGAGTAGCAGATGTATATGACCTATCATAAAAGTATAATAGAGTCACTTTAATAGTCCTAATACTCCCCACATCAATCCCTACCAAATTCGAGACCCTCTTAAGCCATTCGAATCCCCCTTGGTCAAATCTAGTCAAGGCAACTTTTTCCAAAATTCTTCCTTTATTGGGAATTTTGAATTGGGACATGACAATAAGGAGTTTTTGTTGTTTGTTTTTTTACTGGAGTGGCTTCTTGTTCATTAACTTGAATTTGTTTGCTTGAGAGTCTGGAAGATTCCTTCTGGATTTTCTCTAATTTGTTCTCTAATAGAGTGTTATTACTCTGAATCTTTTTTAACCTTTCTACTTGCAACTTTTTGTCCTCTTCTAACTCTTTGATTTTATCTTCTAGTTATTGATTAATATTTCTCAGGCGATTATTTTCTTCTTTCTTCTCTATAATTTTTCCTTTGAAGTATTCATTAACTTGTCATGACTTCCGAATTCTTTTTAACTTCTTGATCTTTGTAACTAGCGTCTTGTTATGATTCTTTAGTCAAAATAATTCTTTGGTCTTTCTTGTTAATGTATTATTTATTTTTGTAATTTCCAACTTGTGTGCCCTTCTAATGTCGTCGTATTTCTATTAGATTTCTTTCATATGTTGTTGATGTCGACATATCTCGGATTCTTGACTTTCCAACTTTCTTTGTCCTTGTCATTTAAGAGCACAATTTCTTCGTCCTTGTCATTTAGGAGCGCATTCAAACATATGCGTTCTTCTTTTTCCTTACTGTCATCAACTTCCTTCTTGATACCTCGATTTTTTGATTTGTTATCGAGACACTTTAATTCCTCAATCTGCGTTAGTAATCTTATATTTTCATTTTGACAACAAACTAATTCATCTTCTAATTTTGTCAGACAGAATGAAACATGGCTAACCATGGTCAACTAAGTAATCCATAGTAAACAAAAGTCAATAATGATCAACCATGTTTAACTATATAGTCCATCCATATTCAAACATGGTTATCCTTTATACAATATAGTAAACCATGGTCCACCAAGTCAACAATGGATCAATAAAGTTAATCATGGTTAACCAACATCAATCATTGTTAGCCATGGTTTATTGTAGTCAACCATGGTTAACTAAGTCAATCATGGTCAAAGAATAATCAATGATGGTGAATTATGTATAAACTTATTCAACCATCATTTTTCATGCATCACAAGTGTATTAATTTTAGAACTTTAACTAGCTAACATAATAGTTATGTTATTATATAAATAATAACATGTTTTTATTTTATAATGAAATTAATATAAATATTACTTGATTTATCCATCTTAAAAGTTGATCTACCAAGCATCATAGAGAGGATAAAGATTTCTGAGATGTAATTTCTTTTTTATTTTAAATTTTTGCATATTTAAAATAATTTTACACTTCAAGAATTTTAATCCCCGGTTTGTCATAGATAATTGGGCAAATATTCTCCCCAAATTGAAATTATTTTGTTGATTGAATATATTTTCATTATGTGTAGACTATATATATATAAATATATAACAAAATACATAACTTTTTTAGTTTAGGACATGACTTTTTAATTTAGCACTTGATTTTTTAGTTTTTTTTTAATTTAGGGGGACATGATATATATATAGATAGATAGATAGATAGATAGATAGATAGATGTTAGGAACTTTATAAACGTTAGGCAGACATCTCTCCCATACTGGGCTCTATAAGTTAGAAACACATCTCTCCCATACTAGATTGTAAAGTGCAATAATTAGGCAAAGATTCTCCCCACATTAAAATAATTTTTATGATTGAATATATTTTTTTATTGTGTGTAGATTAAATACATAAATATATAGAAAAAGACATGAGTTTTAATTTAGCACTTGATTTTTTAGTGTTTTTTAGTTTAGTCCTTGTGCAATTATTATTGAATATTTATTATTATTTAATTATTATTTTTATTTAAATTGATGAACATATCATCAAAAGTTACCAAAGTAAAAAAGTAATTTAAAAAATGCATGCAAATTTATAAAAAATAATTGAAAACGTGAGTGTAGACTCATAAAATAACAAATTATGAAAAAGTAATTAAAAAAATTACACCTAAAAAAAATTAGATCCCTCTCAATGCATAATAAATAGGGGTTTAAGATGAATCTAGTCATGTGGGATAAAAAGAAGTTCCTATTTGAAACTCTTGTCATCCATGTTATTTTGTATGGTTGTGAAGTAGGGGGGCGCGGTATTTCTAGAGAATCTTGGAGGAAGATTGAGCAAACCCAGAAGCGGTTTATAACTTATAATCTCAAAATTAAAAGCAATACGTCTTATGCTATTCTCCACGTAAAAGTGGTTCTTTCCCCCATCGAGAGCATTGCTATGACTAGGTACTTGATGTACAAGCATAAGATAAATAACATGGAAAACAAGAGACTTCCTAAAATTGCTTTGAACTCAAGTCAAAACCAACTACGCCTCAAGCGATGTTGGTGTAAAGATACCATGGCTTCGTTAAACCGTTGGGGCATTAATTTGAAAATGACATTTTGCAAAACATTGACAATGTCAAAAATATTATTACTTCTAGGTTTAAACAGAAATTTTGGTGTGAGAAAAATTTGGCGGTTAAGAGATTTAATTAAGATACTATAAGGAGGTAATTAATCATAACTTGGAGGATCAGAAGTATCTCTCGATAGTAACTAGCTCACAAAAGAAAATTAATATATCCAAGATTAGAACGAAATCTCATGAACTCCATAGTGAAAGAAGGAGTGGGCTAATCTCTCGACCATTTGCATCACGCCCCACTATGTGCCGTCAAGAGATGCCTCACTCCATTTTCCAAATCTCTCCGCCCTCCGCTCCATTTGTAATGTCCCTTTTTGTCTCTGGCCAAAAAACGCTCAGCCTGATGTTCAAGCTTGAACTACGCATTTGGTGTGTGTTTAGTGTGATAGAGAATCTATAATGTACTGTTAACCCACTTCATATCATGGTGTCCTTATTGATAGAAAATATACAAAAAATTCAATAATGTAATCCATAATTGAAAAAAAAAAATCAATAATGTAATATACATAATGGAAAATACAAACAAAAAAAATCCAATAATACAATGCACACATTGAAAGTTAAAGTTTAAAAAACGAATGGGCACGTGGTTGTAGGGAAGATATCCTTGGTTTTTCATGAGATAGTGTTTTGTTGGTCCAAGGGTGGGATGTTGGGCTGTGTGTATATTTGATTTGTTGATCACTGTGTCAGAAATAGCATATCACATTGGCTTACTGTAAATTACAGCAAAATACATATTCTCCAACACACTCAACACACAAGATGTGGCTTGAACATCAAGCTCGGAGTTTTCTCGCTAGAGATGGCGAGGGACACGAGAGACGGAGCGAAGGGGTTTGGAAAACAGAATGAGACATCTCTTGATGGCACACGGTGGGGCCCGGTGCAAATGGTCGAGAGATTAGCCCACTCCATGAAAGAGGGTGTTGGTCTACTCCTAAAACTCCATGGGCGGAAAGGGTTTGTCATCTTTGTGAGTCTATGAGCGTTGAGGATGAAAATCACTTTCTCTTAGAGTGTCTTGCTTACACCCACATTAGATCCTAGTTTCATAGTATTTGGTACAATACAAACCTTTATAACCTCTTAACTTGCCAAAACTATAGTGAGCTTGGAAAGCATCTTGGCAAGCTTTTTGAACACACAAACAAGATTTTAAAGTAAAACAAGTATTTTCTTTCTTAAGATTCGATACACCAAAGTTGGTCTCACTGAAAATTAATAATCATCATCATCATTAATTAAAATCAAATTAAATTATATAAACCCCTTTTAATGTAATATTAATATTAATGTAGTTATGAGGTTAAGTTACTAGAATTTGTTATTGGGCATATTAAATTTTCAATTCGTTTTAAAAAAATTCATTTTTTTCCTAAAAACGCAAGAGCAGGGAGATACCCAGTATGTATGGCTCCACATAGGGGCCACTTGATGTTCTTGCCATCAGTTTGAACTGCAATCAATGAACCGTTGAAATTAGGGCAAACACAAATAGATGTGACCGTTATTTGAGACCGAATATTCTCTACCAAACACGAAAACACCGGCGAACTCTCACATCGAAATACAGACCGGGAGACAGTATGTATTCTTTCATATGGATCGAACGCTAACTAGTCGACCAACTGTTATATATATATATATATAATTGAAATTCGGGTTTGGAGGCAGATTGAACCCACCCACAATAAAACTCATCCGATCAACGGAAACGGGATTCCGACGAGAAAATGAAAATTTCAAGAACGTTGTGATCCTTGAGCACCGACTTACAACTCTAAGCTTTTAGCAGGAAAATCTTGTTGGAATTTGGGAAGACAAAGCAAGGCAAGCTCTGAAACTTTGAGCTCTCTTTGGTATTTGTGTTTATAAATTATATAATAATTAGTGCAAGATGAGAATGGCTGCGGTGGGAAAGAGCAATGTCTGCAGCTGCAGAAAGCAAAGTAATCCATTCTCAAAATGCGTGAATGAAGATTCCAAAAAACCATGCAGAGAGTTGCAGAAGGCCACTTATCATACAAATTTCAATCTACCTATGCATGGAAACCATGAAAACATTTAAACATGAAAAAGCATATAATTCTAAACACGGTTTCCAAAAACCCGTGTAACAATGAATATTGAATGTAGTCCTCAATGCTCATTGTTAAATTATATATATTTCTCGACTTTTCTTTTTATGATTTGCCGTCACGCTTGCTTGTCCTGTTTGTGTGACTCAGTTGACTCTTTCCATCATCGGAATGCAGCACAGATACATATAAGAGAATACAGACCATACTGTCTGACGAACATATATGATATGGTGCACAATGGATTATACAGTCAAATCAGCCATTAAATTATTAATTATTATGAGTTGGTTAATCTTTATACTATTTGTATTATTTGCATTTTTGCACGTAAATTTGGCTGGAATCTTGCAACATTATTTATTGTTGAAAATGGATTTTCAGTGTAAATTTGCATTTTTATTGTAGAAATGAATTTAGGATTTTTGGGCTCTGCAATTCCAATCACTAAAAACTATCGAACAATTTCCACTAAATTTTGGCCAAAAAATAGTCCAATTTAAATACAAATGGTCTAGAGTTTAGCTTACTGCTATTTATTATGGTTTAGGCATTTAGCCTCCACACCATACTGTCTTACTAACATATAGGATATGATGCACAATGGATTATACAGTCAAATCAATCATTAAATTATTATGGTTTTTCATATATATTTATTATGGTTTGAGTATTTAGCCTCCAAATGTGACCTTTACTTTATCTCAACATTAAATGTTAAATTATAAAAAAAAATTAAAATTAAAAAACAAATACATAAATTAAATAATCAAAGTATCCACTAGCAAACTAATAATTTTAACTATTTTTTAAAAAGTTCTCAACATTTAGTTAAAGTTGATTACTGTTCATTTTAATTTTATTTTAATTTTACATAGTATTTAAGTACGTGCAAATCACCTCTGATGGGCAATTTATCCATCAATTTATATTATGTTGTAAGAGACTTTTTCATGCAAAGATGTCTAGTGTTTTGAATGCTTTTAATTATTCAATGAGATGAATGATGTGCTAGGGAAGAGACATTAATAGTGGTGCTTCCAAACTTGTGTGCCTTAATTCTTCATGTTTTTTATCTATTTTTTTTTCTAAATTTATATCATATATACTATGGGGTTTTTTATTTAATTATATTGGTCTTGAGGGTATAATGAATCCAAATTGATGTCATATCAACCACAAAGATCTAAGTTGTCTAACCATATATTGAGTCCACATCAAATCATTAATGTTTTTCTTTAAAATTATGGAAAAATATAATTTAATGTACACTGGTCCTTCAATATTTCTAACTGTAAATTGAAATTAGCTTACTCTTAATAATGAATCTTCTACATATACATATATATAAAGTTTTTTTTTTATGTATTTTAACAAGTTATTTAATCAACTATAATTTATTATAAAATTGATAAACATCATTTTACTAATAATAAATACAAATATTTTTCAAAATATATAATATATAACATTCAAACCAAAAATACTATATACCCAATCTACTTCCATCTTTAAAAAATCATATGCACTTACTCACATATTTATTATGTCCCTGCCGAGAGGATATATATGAATTGCCCAAGGCGATTATTTGAAGTAATTTGTTGCAACTTTAACAAAATCATATAATTTTTGCTATAGTTTGTATTAAATTTTTTGGGGGAATTATTTAAATATTGATTTATCTTGCTTTTTATTGGTTTATATAGGTGACGTAGGCGTGGGACTTTGTGCCCCAAGACCCGGCGGCAGGCTAACGTCAGCAACATTAATCGGTTAGGTGTATTAATCTTGAGCATTTTAAAGTTTTTTGAATTTAGACTAAGGTTTTTTCTATAGTACACGACAATTTTTATTTAAGATTTTTTTAATTATTGGTTTTTTTAAATTCTCATTGGTTCTCCCAATGTGAAGTTTGCTTGAATTCATGTGCCCCAAGACCCGGGGGCAAAGTGATGTCCCGATTATTATTCCCTCCAAGCATGGAATAATGTAACTGACTATGTTTTGAAAACACTACCACTTATAACACATATTTTTATGCTAAGGTTTTTTTATTTTATACTAGGTTTTTCCCTGAGTTTTAAACTTCCACCTCTTATTGTGGAAAAATACTTTTTCAAAAGGAACCTATGACAGTGCTTGACAGACTGACAACTGACCACTCTGCCATGTGAACTGCTCTAACAACCCACATTACTCCACATGCTAGCCATGACCAGAGTTTGTCTTTCCATTTTGCCACCTGTGAGTGACAATGAGAGTGTAGTTATTTGTATCAGTGTGTCACCCTCATTGCTCAACACTTGGATATCTACATGCATGTGTCTGGCACCTTCATGTCCTATTGGCTATGCTTGTGAAATTGCTCAACACCTGGATATCTACATGCATGTGTCTCGCACCTGCATGTCCTCTTGGCTATGCTTGTAACACAACCAACTAGTGGTGTGGCTTTACACATTGGGCTTTCGAATTTAGAGCTTCGAGAATGCAGAAGGGAGGGTGCTCGAGAATATAATGGCCTGGTTTACCCCAATATTCTTCCATTTCTTCTTGTTGCGTATGCACCCATTAATTTGTGTTCCGTCAATGAAATAAACCTAGTAAAACTACAATGCCAGCTCATACACAAGCATTCGCAGCTTTGGCGACGATGCCACCGATCCCACGCGCTAGAATTATGGGATCGCGTTGAAGTATAACTTCAATATCAACAACAACAATTTCCCCACTGCCTGTGTGGAGTGCGACCAGAGTAAAGGCATCTGTGGCTTCACGGGAATGTACAATTCATTCACCTGTGTTTGCAAAAATGGAGTCAATGCCACCACAAACTGCTACGGGCAACGTATTTATATTACTTTTCTTTTCCAGATCTCGTGGTTCTATGTTCTTTCTTAACAACTAGGTATAAAATGAAAATGCTTAAATACAAAACAAAAAATACAATCTGTATTGTTGCAGAGTACTACTGGAGCCAAGCCCAGAGTCACAGATCTACAGCTTTAGGACTCTGGATTGCAAGTCAGTACAAGCATTCTATAGTTCTTGGATTTTTGCTATGGTACGGTTATGTTTTTTTCAATGTTAATCCAGTTTTTTCTGATGTGGGTCCAGGAATCGTACTGGCCATTTGTGAACTCTCTCTGTTTCAGATTTGATTGCTTGTAATGGGGATCTTGATTCTTTGAAATGCTGTTAGAAAAGACAATGCGAACAGTGAAATAAGTTTTTGTTTATTTATTTATGAATGGATGTATATTTTTACCAATAATTTCATTCTTTTACTCAATTTTGGTTTGGATTGATATTCCTGAGTTCAAAGCTTATGAATGTTATATTTTTTAGAATATTGCCAAAAAGAAATTTGCATGCGGCTTTTTACTTTGTTGTGGATCGGTTTGATATTCCTGAATCGTGAGTTCAAAGCTTATGAATGTTATTTTTTTTAGAATATTTTCAAAAAGAAAAGTGCATGCAGCTGTTTACTTTGTTGTGGATCAGATAATCAAGAAAGAATATTAAATATTAAATAGATGAAATACAATAAAATGTTATCTTTTTTAGAATATTGTCAAAATGAAAAGTGTATGCATCTTTTTACTTTGTTGTGGATCAGATAATTCAAGAAAGAATATCAAATATTAAATAGATGAAACACAATAAATTCTTTGGGATAACGTGGTAATGGTCTGAAATATAGCTGTAGCGAACACGGTATTGATTTTTTATTAATAATGTTAAAGCTATATCTTCCACACTTTCTAAACTAAGGTCCCTTAAGGATATTATTATGTAGGTTCTCCTTTCTTTTTCAGACTATTATGAGAATGAAACTTTGTTATGGATCATACCTGTTAAAGAATATAATGTTTATGAAACAAAAGTAGGAGGTTTTGGAATATCATGAAAACAAAACTTTGTTGTGTCTCTCCTATAAAATATAAGAGTTGAAGGACTTCCAACATCTCTAGCATTTGCTTGCATTTTTTATACTTATCCCAGCTTTACAACATATAAAATGGGAGAAGCAACAACAAAGTGATTTTCCATCAATGGAAATGGCATTTGTATAGTGATGCATATGTTAATGAGAACCACAACGGGATTACCACTGTGGTTGTTTCCAATGGAGTGTAGGGGATTCGAAACCGCACTCAGCATTACTACTTTTGGTCTGAACAAAGAAATACAAAGACAATCTTAATTTTGTTAACATGCGGAACTTAATGGTAATAACTTACCATTGATTTTCGCATCGCAGAGATTTCCTACGTTGAATTTACGTTGAATGTGGATATATATATATATATATATATAGATAGATAGATAGATAGATAGATAGATAGATAGATAGATATAGATATAGATATGAACAAGTGCCTTTTTTCACTAAATAATTGTTGAAGAGAGTAATCTCACCCGTAGTTAGGTAACCCACGGTATTTACCTAACTGTGGTATTCACCCACAGTATTGTTGTTTCTTATTTCCTATTTAAACAAGCTCTGAATAATGAGAAGGAAAATCATCTTCCTGTGTGTTTTATGTTGCTCTATTCTTTTCTTTATCATGGTATCAGAGCTTACGACCTGATCCTTTCATTGTTGGGGTAATCCTTTTCACAGAGTGGAAAGCACTCTCACTCAGAAGTCATTTGAAAGCGGCATAGCTAGGGCTGGCTATTTATCTCACCTTGCTCCAGATATGTGATCTCTTTCTTGGCGGAGGGAGCTGCAAGAATTCGTTTGGAGTATCAACCATCATTTGCATGGGAGATTAAGAAAAAGAAAAATATCTACGGCAAGCTTTTAGCTGTCCTTTTTTTTTTCTAGGGCAACGGAGAAAAGACATAGATAATCCAATCTGTCGCTCGATTAAAACAAAAAAGTGGAGATTTTGTTTTTGCAATTTCTTGTTGAGATCACCGGTTTGATCTGATTGAGGTGAAACGGATTTGGATTAGAGAGGGTGAACGCCATTGTCTCTCATCAGATCAGCCTACGTGACCACCCAAGCTCTTCAGATCTGCGATCCAATCTAAGCCTGCTCGCACCAGGGCTCGATCGAACGACGCTGAAAATATAAAGTTGAATGAATCATGAGAAAAGGGAAGACGATTAATATCGCCCTTTCTCACCAGCGGCGTGAATGATTTGCGATCGATTCCTATTGCGTCTGGCAGGTTGTTTTCCCGCAGGGCCAGAACAGAGTGCCTCGAGCCAACCCCCATGCAGAGCATTTTGAACCCGGGACGAAGGAGACCCCACTTGTTTAGTTTCTGAAATATCACAGAATAGAATTCCACCTTCTATCTCCACGCCTTGCTTATCTAGATCGCAGTGGTGCTATCAATTTCCAGATCTTAGTGGTGAGGCCGAATTTTCATTATTATTCCCCTTGTGTTGGCGTTGTTGATCTTGTTCTCCTGGTTTGTCTTCGATCTCCCAGGAATCTTTGCTCATACCTTCATCTTACATAAACTATCTGTGTGAAATATGGTGTAAACCCTCTTCATTCCAGATCTGCACTCTAATATTTGGGTTATTTTTCAGATCTATTTTTTTTTCAGATCTTATTTTTCCATGATTTGCATCAGATCTCATAGCGAGCATTGTATTTGCATGGATCATTAAAAAAAAAATATGAAGATCTACAAGATCTATTGAGGACTGGGCTCACTAGATATCACCCAGCGCTTAATTTGCGAGAACTAATCTTATTGAAGGTTGTGATCTAGAAAAGAAGATCTACTATTGAAGATGGTGCTACCAGAAGCATTCCCAGAAGAATATCAAGAGGTAAGAAATATCTTAACACCACAAGGTTTATGGTAGAGTTTTAATGGAGAATGAGTATGATGTATGGGAAATCAAAGTAATTAATTTGTTAAAATTACAAGATTTGTGGCACTTCATAGCTGAAGAGGATCCCATTGATCCAGAAAAGTTTAATGCTTTGACATAATTTGAAAAAGAAAGAAGGCAAGTTGTTGCCTTATGTCTCATACAAGACAGTATAAACTATTCCTTATTTCATTACATTGTAGAAGATGATACTCCAAGAAAGCATGGGATACACTGAAAGAAGTCTTCATTGAAGAACCAGCCATAGAGGAAGATGACTCTATAAGTCAGGCAGAGCACCAGGAATCCCACACTGAAGTGGAAGACAGTCAAGATGACTGTGTCTATGAGGTAGCTAGTGATCATGTAATCCCAGCAAAGGTTGTTGATCCAATTATGTTTGATGATGACAGTAAAGGAAAACCTGTCACTGCAACGGTACTCAATGATGTGAGTGATAGTCTCTTTGAGCAAGAGACAGTTGATAGCGCCATAGAAGTTGCAATAGTTTCTGAGAATGAGCAACAACTAGCTGATAACATCACAAAAGAAACAACATTATGCAGTCCACCCCAAAACCAGAAAACCAGAAGTTTGAAGGAGATCTATGAGCAGGTTCCTGTTATTGATGAGCATCTACAATATGCTATGTTTTCTTCTGATCCCACAATTTTTGAAGAAGCATTGAATGATGTACAGTGGAATCAAGCAAATGAAGTAGTTGTCATTGATGAGCAACACCAAGATGTGAATGCTCTCCAAGAAAAGATGAAATATATTCATATTTTTTATAACAAAAATGTTAAGTGTGCAGGTAAAGATGACAACCAGAAGAATCATGTTGAAATTGAAGATGAAGACTTTCACTATGTTCCAGAAGATGAAGAAGATAATCTACTTAGCATCAAGATCCAGAAGACAAGGAAAAAGAATTCCAAGTACACTTCAAGGAAGAAAGTCAAGCTGAAGTTTTTTGAATGAAATGTAAGCCTAGCTGAAACATAGACCAACATGCATCTTTAGGCATAGACAATGATGATGATTTACTGCCACTTGAGATTAAGGGGGTGTGTTGAAGAGAGTAATCTCACCCGTAGTTAGGTCAGTGAGTTAGGTAACCCACGGTATTTACCTAACTTTGGTATTCACCCATAGTATTGTTGTTTCTTATTTCCTATTTAAACAAGCTCTGAATAATGAGAAGGCGAATCATCTGCCCGTGTGCTTTCTGTTGCTCTATTCTTTTCTTTATCAATAATGAATATTATTGTCTTCGCTGCATTCTTCATAAGGAAGTGAGCAATTACCAGGATGTAGTGTTGCCACCACGTGACTTAAAGTAATTTGCTTGCTTAAGTAATTTGTTGTTGTCAACTTTAGGGACATTTATTCTCTTTTCCATTGATGTGATCCTTCAAGTAATGGTGAAGCTAACAGCGAGTAATGGTTAAGCTCGAAAATAAAAATATATAAAAATATATTTTGGTTAAGTTGGAAAATATTATATTGAGTATACATTATTACCATCTAAAGCTGACAGCGAGTAATGGTTAAGCTGGAAAATAAAAATATATTTTGGTTAAGTTGGAAAATATTATATTGAGTATACATTATTACCGTCTATTTTAGGAGCTCCAGTTTGCTAAAACCAGGATTTCATTGCCCTCCTTAGATTCCCCAATACCACTCAATGTTATAAAAAAAAAGGATTGAAAATTCCCTCCTCGCCCTTCCTCTGGTCGGGTGAGCCTTCCGGTTGAACACTACTTTATTATTACACGTATTCATGAGATAGAAAATGAAAAGGGCAAGGCAAGCATATATCGATCAATTCGTTAAACACAAAACAGTAGATAAAATGCCTTCGTCTTGACTATTTATTTTCTTGGCCAGTGATGTGATCCTTCTCTGATTATTTATTCTCTTGGCCAGTGATGTGATCCTTCTCCTGAAAGCGAGTAATGGTTAGCTGAGCGAGTAATAGTTAAGCTGACAGTGAGTAATGGTTAAACTGGAAAATAATTAAGTTGGAAAATAAAAAAAAATTCTGCTAAATATAGTTTTAACAATACTTTTATTCTTTTCTCTCTAAATATTTAGTGAATTTCATAAAACTATCTATAAAAAAATATAATAGAATTCATTAAAAAATAACACATAAGAACAACCCCAATCTCTTAACATTGAAGTCNATATTGAGTATACATTATTACCGTCTATTTTAGGAGCTCCGGTTTGCTGAAACTAGGATTTCATTGCCCTCCTTAGATTCCCTGATACCACTCAATGTTAAAAAAAAAGGATCGAAAATTCCCTCCTCGCCCTTCCTCTGGTCAAGTGAGCCTTCCGGTTGAACACAGTATTACACATATTCATGAGATAGAAAATGAAAAGGGCGAGGCAAGCATATATCGATCAATTCGTGAAACACAAAATAGTAGATAAAATGCCTCCGTCTTGACTATTTATTTTCTTGGCCAGTGATGTGATCCTTCTCCTGACAGCGAGTAATGGTCAGCTGAGCGAGTAGTAGTTAAGATGATAGTGAGTAATGGTTAAACTGGAAAATAATTAAGTTGGAAAATAAAAAAATTGTGCTAAATATAGTTTTAACAATACTTTTATTCTTTTCTCTCTAAATATTTAGTGAATTTCATAAAACTATCTTTAAAAAATTATAATAGAATTCATTAAAAAATAACACATAAGAACAACCCCAATCTCTTAACGTTGAGTTCAATACTTTTATTCTTTTCATAAAACTATCTTTAAAAAATTATAATAAAATTCATTAAAAAATAACACATAAGAACAACCCCAATCTCTTAACATAGAAGTTTCTACCCTACTTGATTCATGCAAGACGTTTTTTTTTGCAGGAAATCTTGCCAATGATTGTCAAATGNATTCATTAAAAAATAACACATAAGAACAACCCCAATCTCTTAACATTGAAGTTTCTACCCTACTTGATTCATGGAAGACGTTTTTTTTTGCAGCAAATCTTGCCAATGATTGTTGGATGATTTTTATAAGATGGTGTGAACTGGATCATCATCTATGCACAAGGGTATTGGCATTATTGGTGCAACACTTTGACAATCTCTGTACCCATAAAGTTTTAGCATTACAAAATTTTGTGTATTGTGTTGTCTTCTCTTACTTTGTTAAGGTGTAAGATGGTGTAAGAGTCCGTCTCTGAACATGGTTAGCAAATACAAAGACAAGAAATAGAGATTAGCAAATACAAAGACAAGAAAATAGAGATTTAGAAATTAGCAAATACAAAGACAAGAAAATAGAGACTGTTAGAGTAGCCTTGGAGTAAGCATAATGTTTTCATAGAGTAAGAATAACTACGCTTGAATTTAGNCTTTGACAATCTCTGTACCCATAAAGTTTTAGCATTACAAAATTTTGTGTATTGTGTTGTCTTCTCTTACTTTGTTATGGTGTAAGATGGTGTAAGAGTATGTCTT
>LPNX010231832.1:211779-249186 GCA_001517045.1 Pseudotsuga menziesii | reverse complement strand
GGAAAGCATCTTCCCAATTTTTGTGTTTTATTTTTAGTAATTTATAAATGGAAACAAAAGTGATAATAATAATTTTTAATTATAAAAAATAGTTTTAAAAATTTAATTTAAATTTTTTTTAAAGTTTTCATTTACAAAATGTATGTTTAGGGGATATGTAAATATTAAGTGAATTCATTTTCACGAAGTGTTTTTATTACACCTAACATATTTTATANTTTTGTGTTTTATTTTTAGTAATTTATAAATGGAAACAAAAGTGATAATAATAATTTTTAATTATAAAAAATGGTTTTAAAAATTTAAATTAATTTTTTTTTAAATTTTCATTTACAAAATGTATGTTTAGGGGATATGTAAATATTAAGTGAATTCATTTTCAGGAAGTGCTTTTATTACACCTAACATATATATATTAAATTGATTTTATATTTAAAAAAAAATTTCATTTAAAAAATGTTTATGAGATATGTAAACATTAACTAAATTCATTTTATTATAAAGTTATTTTATTACATCCAAAGTAAAAATACATTTTTTTTTAATACATTCTTAATAATGTAATGTTAGATGACAAAATTTATTGTTGAAAATTATAGTATTCTCTACTACTTTTTAATTTTTCATTGTTCAATTATGTTTCAAATACTCCATTACTTGGATTATCCCAACAAGATATATATCAAATTCCAATANGAAAATTTTCACTTAAAAAATGTTTATGAGATATGTAAACATTGACTAAATTCATTTTATTATAAAGTTATTTTATTACATCCAAAGTAAAAATACATTTTTTTTTTATACATTCTTAATAATGTAATGTTAGATGAAAAAATTTATTGTTGAAAATTATAGAATTCTCTACTATGTTTTAATTTTTCATTGTTCAATTATGTTTCAAATACTCAATTACTTGGATTATCCCAACAAGATATATATCAAATTCCAACAATTCCAATCCTATAAAAACGATTTTAAAATGACATGATTGTGTACACATAACTCATGCACAAGTAACCTACTTTGTTGTAGTTAGATTGCTAACATTTATCACTTATTGTAAGTTCTCAAACATAGATATTATATGGCATTTAAATTAATCTTCTTTGCTCAATTCAATATTGATGATAAAATTCAATGAGAATTACCTATGTTCACTTCTTCTTGTTGATTATATGAGAAATGAGGTAATGTACCTTACAATAGAAAATGCATTTTTTGTTATCATTAACTCTCATCTTGAAATTTATTTGTCTTATAGCAATAGATATTAGCAATGACGGGGGCATTGCCACCTGGTGGCTCTTGTTTAATAAATAGATTCCTTTAATGCATGCGAGGGTGGTTTCATGAAAGTTATTTTATTTAATATATAGATTCTAGATTCCTTTCATGTATGTGAGGATGGTTTTATGAAAGGATGGATTCAATATTTTACCTTTATTTTTTTAAAGGATAATTTTATAACCAATAAGAAAGTATTATTAAAAGGACTAAGTGTTATGTTGAGATTTAAACTCTACATTTTGTTAGTAGAAGTCAAACTTTTACGAGTTAAACCATGGGATATGGTTGGTTGGAAGCTAAGTATTAAAGTTAGATGGTTCATATCGTAAAGGATTAGATCGAACATAACAATAGGGTTGATTTAGTTAATGTTTGAAATTAGAAATTTTTTTATATTATAAAATTAGATTGAGCAAAAAAGTAGACTTTATGTTTTAACTTAAATACAAATTATATCATTATTATGTTTGGAATGTTCAAGTGTTGTTCACTAAGAAATCAACTATAAGTTAATTATTTATTTTAGTATACAATCTTTGGTCATTATGTAAGTAAGTAGGACAATGATGGTGGAGTCATTTAAAAAAAAAGTTGTGCTATAAGGTCTTGATAGTGTTTTTTATGATGTTTTTTATGAGAAATATTTGAGAATTAAGTACACTGATTTGTATCTTTTTTGATGAATATTTAATAGAAATACAAACAATTTTGGTGGACGTAGCCCCTGGTTAGGGGTGAACCACATACATTCGTGTCCCTCTCTTACATTGTGTTTTAATTCTGTAATTTGATTCAAGCTAGCACTTTGTAACTTTGTGTTGTTAAAATTATACTTATTCTCTTTATTGATAGATAAAGATTGGATTATGGATGATGTAAACTAGGAATATATGATAAGATTTTGTATCCAAGAGCATATGGATGTCTATGTGGGAAAGGAACTAAAGCAATAATATAAAATGAACATTATGGAATAATGGTTGATAGATGGTAAACATGGTACATATGTGATAAACCAATAAGTTATTTGATGAATAATCTTTTGAAGTTAAAATTATAGTCTTGGTGGCAAATTCATGAGTGTATAATTGAGTTGTTAAGTTGAAAGGTTAATGTAAAGTAGCGTATTATGTTATTATCTAAGCTAACATTTTTATGTAATTGGAAGATATTTATAATAAAAAAATAACCCCATCTCCTGAATTGACAAGCTAGAAAGTAGGTTTGACCAGTTGATGAGATCCATAGGTTTATCAAATTGTGTTTGGCTTATGGATATTTCCTGGTCTTCCTCGTTTGAGATTTTATTTTATTTTAGAATTGTCTCTTTTAATTATTGGAATTGGGTGATATAAGAAGTTAGATTTTTCCAAGGTTAAAAAGCCTACTTACTGCTGGTTGGCTTGCATCATTGAGATTGAATTTGGTCTTAAAAATATTGGAATAGTAAAGATGTCACTCCATGACCCTTTGGAAAATATTAATTCCATCCCGTGACGCTCAGGATACAACCCTGTAAAATTTAAATAAAAAATTAAACACTTCATCGTGAAACATTTGACATGCCTTATAATAAGTTATTTTCAAGAGTTAAACAAAATTTAACTGGCTGACATTCACATATGGTTGACCTTGGAGTTTCCATTTATTTGTATTTCCATTAAGAGTTTCCAACTTGTTATGTTGTTGTCAACGGTGTCATTGACGATAACATTGCAATTGTANAACCTACTTTGTTGTAGTTAGATTGCTAACATTTATCACTTATTGTAAGTCCTCAAACTTAGATATTATATGGCATTTAAATTAATCTTCTTTGCTCAATTCAATATTAATAATAAAATTCAATGAGAATTACCTATGTTCACTTCTTCTTGTTGATCATATGAGAAATGAGGTAATGCACGTTACAATAAAAATGCATTTTTTGTTATCATTAACTCTCATCTTTAAATTTATTTGTCTTATAGCAATAGATATTAACACTGGCGGGAACATTGCCACCTCATGGCTCTTATTTATACATGAACACAACTTTACAATAAAAGCAAATGCCTAAAAAGTTACACATCCATCCTTGACCTAATATATCATTATAAAAACATTAGTTCATAATTCCTATACCTAACTCAGAGAGTCTCATGGGTCTATACGTGGAGCTTAACCCTTTGGAATGCATTTTGCCTTGGTGTCTCTACGTCATACGTTTATGATTCACGTGCATGAAGGCATCACCATTTTAACCTTCTCTAAGGGTAGCCCAACTTCTAGCAACGTGGGCAGAAATCACAATAAGGAGGAAAGCTAATTTATGATGTAGTCTTAAACAATTATTATTATTATTATTATTATTATTATATTTTGAAGTTGAATTTGATAAAAAAAAATTAAAAGATTTTGGTTTTTTTTCATAGATAAACAAAATCATTAAAGATACATTGTAACTTTCTTAAATTTATTATGTTATAATAAGTTAAAGAAAATTAGGGGAGAAGATTCATTAGAGTAATAATCAAATGGAGAGATAAAGAGTTGTGGGGTAAATTTCAATCTTGGAAAAGCCATATACAATAAATGGTCATAAAATTACTTTTGTATTAGTTATTCTTAATATTAATATTTTCATGTTTTTAAAATTATTTATCACAAACAAATTCTTTTACATTTTGAAATAAAATGAATATTTTTAATTTGAAATTTAATTTTAAAGCACATTTACTTTAAATTGCATGAATGTCAAAAATACACTATACTCTTTTAGTTAAAAGCATATCACTAAGAAATTAGTAGAAGATTCAAAGAAAAACCTTTTCAAAACATGTGTTCATTGAAAAAAAATAAAACATGCTTAAAAAATGATATAGTCATCTAAAAAATCATACCAATAGATCAATCGTCATCATCATGCAAAAAGAAAACACATACTTGCCAAAAGAAAACAAAAAAAAACACATGCTTGAAGTCAATAAACTAGTTCAAAAATAAGAACCAAATCTTCAAAAGAAAGTCTTTGATGATGTTCATAAATAATACCTTTTTCATAATCCATTATCCTTTATATAGTTAGAAACCTTTCTATAATAGGTCATGCTATTTTATTCTTAAAAAAAGTGAATAAAAATTAAATCTTAGAAAAAAACCTCAATCCCATATCTCCTCCAATATTAAAAGAAGAATTAAATTGCGATGTAGTAATGCTTGTGCCCAATTGATAAGATTGAGCTTGTTTATGACATTGATAATATAAATAATATATTATGTTATTTTACAAAATATATTATTTAAAATAATGATAATAATTATTTTTGAACCAAGTCCATTTATAGTAAAATAAAAATATTTTACATCTCTATATATATAAATGGATATGTACATTGAAGAACAAAGTTTTCATAAACATTTATTTATAACTAAAATAAAACATATGATTCTCTTAAAAGAATTTAATACTTTTCTCCTCTAATAACATAATATATTACGACCGTGCATGAAAACAAGGTGCAAGGTTTATGAAAATCTATGATAAGTATAATTAAGTTATATAGACAGATAAGTCTTTTAATACTTATCTCCTTTAATAACATAATTTATTAAGACCGTGCATGAAAACTATGTGCAAGGATTCGTTGAGATACGAAAATCTATGATGACTATATATATAAAAAGAGATAAAAGGTAAGCCTTTATGAAGAGTTGTGTTAGAAGTATTTTAAATGATTATATATATATGCGTTATTTTATATTGTAAAATATTATATCTTATCTCATATTTATATATTTTATTTATGATTTATTTGATCGTCTAAATATTTTGGTAATTTTTATGTGATTGAAATTTTGTTCGGTTCATTTTATCCATCGTTTGGTCATTATTCAGAGTTTTCCTAATTTGACATTTGGTCATCAATTCAAATTAATTAATTATTTGTTATAAATAAGAAATGGGAAAGAAAAGAAAAAAAATAAAAATAAAAAGAAGTTGAAAAACAAAACAAAAAATGCATGTGAAGAAAAAGAGACAAAAAAAAAGAAGTAAAAACACATGTTGTTTTTCCAAAGTCACGGGATATAAAGTAACTCTTTAATAAAATCAAAGAGAGAGTTACAAAAGTTTATCAATTATATATAGATATAGTATTGGGTTATTGGTACATATTCTTTCTCAAATTTTATTATTTGGTTTATCAAGTTTGATGTATTCCAAATTGGTATAATATTAATATACTTTTAATAATACTAATACTAATTATTGAACAAAGAAAGGATATTGACAAAAATTTCAAAAAAAAATCAAGAATAGAGATTTTAATGTTGAGAAAAAGGAAAAGTTTCATATCACTTCAAAAAGAAGTGTTTCAAAACTATTTAAAATTAAAGGGACACTTGCAGGGAATAATATCACCATTTCTATTGCACATGTTGAAAGTAATAATTATATTAGTACGGAATTCTCTAACCATTTAGTGAATCCGAGTCAAATATAGGTGAAAGTCTAGAGTTTTAAGACACGAAACAATTTGAAATAAGTGGCTTACAATTGAATGTTGGAGAATATATGTTCATATCGAAGTTTGTTGTTAGTTCCTTATAAATCTTTGACGGTGACATAAGTTTCGGTGCACCCTTGCTGGAAACACTAGGGACATTCATTTTGAACACGAAGAAGACGATTTTAACATTTTCATACAAAAAGAAAAAGATAACATTATAGGAATCTACATTGAAGTCTGATCTAGTAACATCAAAAGACTTTAAAAATATTTCAATAATTATCTTTGAAGATAGTCATAAATCAATATAGAAGATGCAAGAAGAGTTCGGCAAAGTTATCATAGATGAAGAAGAATATATGTCCTATTTAAGAGATCATAATCAGAAATTGCTTCTTCAAACCAAGAAGCCAAGGATAAAACACCATACATACAATCAAAAGATAGAAGAGGAGAATCAACATCTTCAGAAAAAACTATTAGAAAATATCAAAGAAAATGGTCACCTTAATAATCATAAACAACATCTAATAGATTAGATTCACAAGTTTAAAGATGATAAGAAATCACAAGAAGAAATGATCAGGAATCTTAAGAATGATAAAGATTCCTTGGAAAACAAGTTGGAGCAAATTTAGAAGACATCAAAACTCTTGGACTAAAAAATCAAACCTGAGAAAAAAGAAGCAAATACAAATCCAGTCCTCGTCATAGTTAAAAAAGAAGTCAATCTAGTAAAAAAACAAATAACAAGAAATCCTTATCGACACCCAAACTATAAAAATATTTTGACCAACAATAGGGTCAAATTGAACATAAACAGAGGAGTTATGGTATCAGAAAAGAAGAACACAAAATCAACAAACTGAGTAGAAAATGAGATGTTCCATCCAACAAACTGATCAACAAATAACTCCAATAAAGATAGATCTTGGATGGACTACTTCACAAATGATGCGACATTTTTTCTTGCGAATTCAAAACTCATATCTTCTCATTTCATCAAAGTTTCCCACTTCCAACACAAAATATCAAGAGATAACATTACAAGCAAGAAATCAGACTTAAGCCCTATCTTCAATAATCTTTGAGGACAAAGCTTCCCTTAAGGGGAAGATAATGTTATATAAAAAATATGACATAACACAATATATATAAATATAAATGGTAATCATAATAATAATAACAACAAAAAATAATAATATAATAATAATTAGTGAAAAAGTGCATCTCTTTATGAAGAGTTGCATTAGAGGCCCTTTAAATGATTATATATATGGGC
This sequence comes from Pseudotsuga menziesii, assembly GCA_001517045.1. NCBI lineage: Eukaryota > Viridiplantae > Streptophyta > Pinopsida > Pinales > Pinaceae > Pseudotsuga > Pseudotsuga menziesii. Next base: position 242,124 of record LPNX010231832.1, on the reverse strand, counting down.
AATTTTGTCTTGTAGAAAATTTTATCTTACTTGTATTCACATATTTTACTCATGGCTTATTCTATATTCCAAATATTTTGTAATCTTTGTGTGCACAAACTTTTGTTCGGCTCATATATGTATGTATGTATGTATGCATGCATGCAAAATATTTTTGTTTAGTATTCGAAGCATCTTTTTATGATATATTTATCGTTTACAGCCATTAACATATGTGATCTATAGATTTAAGTGATATTACATTTTGTATGATATTATTCAATTAAATAATCTAAAGCCTAATCTTATTTCAGTTATCGGATTAGAGAAAGATAGTATCATCATAGTTAAATAGTTGAAATTCTAAAGTAGATAGAATCACTATATTTAAATAGTCTATATCCAAGTCAATAGAATCGCCACTGAACCCCTGAGTAACTCTAGCTAAGTATCTTGTCCTTTTACGAATTCAAAAGGAATCTAAAGCACTAATTACAATTGTAGATAGAAACAACAAACTTAAATAAATGAAATCTCGATCTAATTAATAGAAACTACACCCAAAAGACACTATAATCATTCACTTCTAACCATTTTGTATGATGCCACTCACTTAAATCATCAAAACCATTTAATGATTTAGTTACCACACTTAGCTAGTTGAGTAGATAGAACCACCACAATTAAATAATCAAAATTTTAATATGACTCGGTTACCACAATTAGCCAAACCAATAGAATCACACAATCTCATGTCGTTGCACTTTGTGATCTTACATCCCTCTAATTTGAAATGTGTGCATTGGGAAATGCAACATGATCTAATAGTATTGTTAATAAGCATTGATTTTAGTGATATTACATCTTGTATGATATAATTTAGCTAAATAGTTGAATCCCTAATCTTTCATCACAATTAGCCAAGTAAAATGACATCTATGATTTATGTATCTATAGAATCACCACAATAAAATATTCACTAAATATTCAAAACCTAATCTAATTTAGTTACATTGAGTGACATGTATGATATTATGTGTCTTTAGATGGATATTTTAGTTATGATCTAACATCCCTCTAATTTGAAATATATGCCTAATTTGAAATCTATGCATTGGGAAATGCAATATGATCGTATAGTATTGTTAAGATGCATTAATTTCAATGATACTACAATTTGTATCGTATCATTCACTTAAATAATCAAAACATTATTTTGATTTTAGTTATTGCACAAACAAGAGCGATGTGTTGTACATCCTAGTATGGGGGGTATTTTGCAACAAAAGGTAACGTAATGTAACATTACATTATCAAAAATAAAAAAAAATAATTAAAAAAAATTCATGTCACCGCATAAAATTAAAAATTATGAAAAGTGATTAGAAAATTTCATGTTGACAAATAAAATAAAAAATTAAAGCTTGAGTTTTAGATTACAAAAAATACATATCAAGAAATTGGATGCCTCTCGATGCTTGCTAGATACATATTTAAGATGGATCTATGCTGGTATATTATTTTTTAACTCTCTCATTTAATTATAAAGTTTGAAAAAGTCATAATATTAACATATAATAATAAAAACAATAATGCTTCAAGTCCCAACTCCAAAACATTTTATCAAAATTATGAGTTTCAACAAATTAGCCATCCCTTCATTTCTTTATGGTTGAGGAGTAAAAGGCCTATACAAACTATAAAAATGTTATAATCAATGTATCAAAGTTTCTGGATGCATAGCATTCTTTTAACTCCAAACATCTTATCTGCTTTCATCAAACTAAAGTTCTAGCACACACTTCTCATTACACCTCATGCGTTATTCGTGAAGCTCTTGAAATTGAAAAGAATCATAATAATTTTAATCAATAAGACGGTTACAATCTTAGGCAATCTTGGAAACGCTTAATTTATAAGATCCATCAAGCCACAACTTGATTTCAGGCCTAGCTTTGTCTCTCCTTCCACTCTCTTTATTATTTTTTTTTCATCCTTTTGACTTACCTCTTAGTATTTTAAATATTTTTCTCCTCCCTTTATTTTGCTAACTAATTATTAATACAACCCCCTTTAATTATCAAATTCCTATTTTCCCTTTACCTTGCGCTTGTTTCTTAACCATCTTTGAATTCAAAGACCCTCCTTTATATTTTTATATTTTATATTATTTTATTAATTTACCTTCCTTGATTTCTACCATTGTTAACCTTCCTCTCTTTTTAGTTATATTTTTATATTTCTTTTATATTTTTCCCAAAATTTTTTATAATTAATAATCCAATAATTTTATTAACTTTGGTTTTATTTTATTCTTGATTCTAATTTTACCCTTTCTCTCTGGTCTCACCTCCTCGATCTCATCCCCTTACCCCTTTCTTTATATTTTCACTATTTTCTTGTTTCTCTATTAATTTAAATTTTAATTCCTTTCACGCTCTTTTCCTATTTTAGGGCTTCATATCCTCTCTTCAATGAAATTTTTGTCATGTTATTTATAGAGGCTATTATTTTTTCTCCATTTAGGAGCTTCATTGTGATTCACTGAAGATGGGTGAAGTGTTCACCCAAAACGTCAGACTAAAAAACACTACACAGTGCATCCACAAACTTTGATGCAATGTCTCATCACTATGAAATCATACATAATTAAAAGGTTATAATCATATAGAAATGGTTCTTATAGATTCTCTTTTCAAAGAAAATAAACGTGTAACTTGTTATTCAAATAAGAATAAAAGTTATGATTCGTTTTTTAGTTCATCCAACACAAGTTCTAAAAAACTTAGAAGAATGCACGATCTGCAGAAAGGCTACAATGAATCTTTACAACTCCTCAAAAATAACTGTAGGCATGCACAGGTTGCTGGTGTTTACAAAAAAAAACAACTCTTTTACGAAAAAGGAAAGGCTACAAAATCTAGTAAAATTGATAAGAACGAGAACTACACAAAATAAAATCCTTGTACTCCTCGCATATAAGGAGGCCTTCAAGTAACACCATTGCATCCTTTTGACAAACTATTGACCAAAGAGTTTAACCCTCTATAGACATAATTGATTGAAATGTTGTTGAATTGTTCCAACAACATTCGAGTTATGTCATCCCAATGCTCCAAAAGAATAGCTTGAATAGAAGAAACACCCTCTACCCATTCTAGTGTGACTCTTAGTTGCCAAAATTTTGGATATTCATGCAAAACTATACCGCCACCACATCAGTCCAAATTAGAGGCATAGTTGGGAAAATTATGCCTTGGGTCTTGGTTTGAAAATACAGAAAGAATGGAATAGGAGAGTTTTCCATTCCACTTAGAAACCCTGGAAAGGAGTTTGGAAAACAATCCACAACAATATTAAAGCAACATACAAATCAATCATTGTGGAGCATCCGGAAGGTTTGCAAGGGATCTTCAATGTAATGATGAGGAAAGATCAATCCTAACCAATTGGGACCTATGCTTAACTCTAGATACAGATCCAACCCCTCCCAATAGACTTCCTCTACCATGTCCCTCATTATGTTCTTACCCACCCTTGTGCATCCTTGAAGTCAACTTTGATGGTGCTTCCAAAAGAAATCCAAGACTAGAAAGGTTTGGGGAATTTTTCTATGATAATCAAGGTCACATCAGTATATTCTAGTAGGAATTATAGGGCTTGACTCCAACAATGCAGCAAAATTATGGGAACTCATTTATGGCATTTAGACAACCCCTAAGCTTAGATTTAATCTACTAGTTGCAGAGGGAGATTATAAAATTATCATAAGTATGCTTACTAAACTTCTTAATGGATTGGATCTTGCCAAAATTTGTCCCAATTGAATGCTTCTTAGCATTTTGGAATATTTACACTCCTTGATACCAAATATGGTTCTCATTCCCTCACATGTTTGTAGATATGACTATACAGTTGGACCAACGAAAGAGCATCCTAATTTGTTCCAGGAATGCATACAACCAACCACTCAGGAAGGCCTCCCCCCTGAGTGGGATGGCATCGCATTAATTATTCCAATATACATCAATAGCATGTGCACCTCCACATGGAGACGTGGTGATTTTGATGGGCATGCGGAAGTTAATACCACAACCCTTGTCACATGGTTAATCATTCATTCCATGTGTACCAGAAGCATGGGAGGGATATCACATCACATCAGTTGTACATTTAAATATTGGAAACACAATAATTCAAAGAATACATCAGTTAATGATCCCATTTAGTAATCAAATTTGAAGGGTGGGTCTTAATTTTAATGGGAATGACATTTATTATTGGATCCCTTCAAATATGAAGGGTATTATAAATAATCATACTTCAATTGAAAAATATCAATTAACGAAGCCATCCCCCCCTGGCCCTCACAAAAAATATAAAAAACAAATATTTCCCTTCCAAAGTTTTACAATCTTAAACAATTAAACACTCCCTAATATCTACATGAGAAAAAGATAACTTTTCAATCAAACTTAATTTGAACGCATTAATTTGACATGTATGTAACATTAATTTTAGAATTGAGTAAAATAGCATTTATTTGATTGTATTTTTCCAAGTTGGAGCACACTTCATTATACAAAATAACTCCTTAGACTATGCAATAACCAAATTGGGGCATCTATATGATCTATGCAATAACCATATTGGGGCATCTGCATGATCTTATGCATAGTGCATGACATTGTAATTAGATATAGTATTAAAAAAAACTAGAACCATGAGAGAATTACTTATTGTTAATTATGTACGAAAGCAAGCCAATAAGCAAAATGAGGGTATAATAAAGATACACCCAAAAGATACATATAAAACCAACCAAAGACTTAATTCAAACCAGAGAGAGGGAATCCATCCAATTTTGAGAGATGTAATAATGATGGGCATTAAGTGCTTAAGAAAAAATAATACACAATTCATAAAACATTTAAAAAAAATCCTACATACAGAGCAAGTTAGCGAGCCAAAGAAACGTTCGCTCACACAAAGATTACCAAAATATTTGGGATATGGAATAAGCCATGAGTAAAATATATGAATATGAGATAAGATATGATATTTTACAAGATAGAATTGTATGTATATATAATGTTTAAAGGGCCTCTAATGCAACTCTTCATAAGTAGTGTTAGGGTTATAATCCTTACTTCTCCAATTTGGTCAATTATGCCTAAAATAGGAGTCTTTTCAGTCATTATTGAGTCACTAGTTCGATTGGGTCCACATGGCCTAATTTGACCACATGTACCAGTTACTAGAGTGTGGGGAACACTAATTGAGACTAACTTCCACTGACTGCACTTGCATGCATCAATTTAGGTGCATCCTATATACCAATCCCTACAATTTAGGAGCTACTAGGATTGTCGGCACCAACCTCCTTCAGTTGAGTTTAGTTGGTGACTAGTTATGAGTTAGTTGCATTTAGTTACATTCAATTAGCGCCAGTCTTTGCATGGTTGCATGTGGGAAGGCAGATTTCCTCAACTACCACATTTAGTTAGACTAGTTAACTGATTTCTAACTGATTGAGGAACTGATTTTAACAATTGGAGCTAGCTAGTTAAGCTCGGATAGTGACTTAGAAGCATCTTGTTATCTATTCACTTAGTTTGAGTTAACCAAATCGAATTTCCTCTCATGTATTCGAATTGTCTGGTTATTAATATGAGTGTATTACATTGTAAACATGATCCAGATTGTATCCATTTACTTTTTTTATTAATGAAAGCATTATACAGTTGCAACCCATTTTTTGCATTGTTTCATGTCAATTCTGAGTAAATTGCTTGTGACATCTATTTGTAGGTTTTGTCTTGGTTCATATATTCCTGCGAGTTCAATTTTTAATATGGTATCAAAGCCTCGGCATGACAAGGCATTTCTCCTTCTACATATTTCATGTTGGATCAATGAAGCAATTTGAGCAAAAAAAAACTCAAAAAATTCCAGCTCTGCACCAGAAGCGGAGAGTTTACCACATAATTCCTGGGAAAAGGAATTGTTGATCAATATTTCTTGATTAACTAGGCTGGATGTGAAGAAAACTCCAAAAGTGCAGTTTGTTCGACCTTACTTTGGTTTTTTGTGTAATTGCAGGTATAACTTCAGATGGATTCGAAATTATCAATTCCTCTTCTAACTCCATCCACAATATATTTAGAATGGAAGTTGAAGATGATTGCATATCTAAAGAGACAAGATCTCTATGAGGTGTCTATTGTACTTGGTAAAGAGTCTTATGAGAATGAGAATGACTAGCTAAATGACTGTGATGGAGCTTTTGGGACAATATGTCTGGCCCTTTCTCCAAGCTTGTGCTGCCTTGTTAAATCTGTGGAATACCCAAAGGATCTCTGGAAAAAATTGGATAAAACCTTTGGCAAGCACAATGAGGATCATTATAGAACTTTGGAGAGAACATCCAACACCACAATAGTTCTTAATTCAAAATTCTCGGCCTCTACTCTCTCTGATGAATTTGTTCAAGATGAAGAAGGAGTGGAATCTTCCCCACTGTTAATTCGAATTGAAGAAAGTCTCCTTGCAGTGACTCCTTCTCCTGATGCTCCAAAATTTTATGATATATATCATATCTAGTCTTCTCATATGGATGATACAAAAGAAGACATTTGAATATTTGGTATTGAAGAAAAACTATTCCGCACTTATATCAAACATTCTCCAATGATTCTCCTTTAAATTCTGTGCAAAATTTGCGAGTGTTTGCTTCTAAAAGTGAAGAGGAATTTGATTTCTCTCCCTCTAATGTTGTTGTTAGTGTGATGAAAATTAATACCTTGCATATTTTGGAAAAAATATCATATTTTATGAGTGATCCATTCGCTCTCCTTGATCTAGATCTTCCAGCAAATTCCTACATGATTGCATGCACAAATATTCCGAATTTTGAAGAAGGTGAAAAATGTGCATCTACCTTCTCGGTGGACCACACTTTTGGATCTGATATGAACCTATTTAGATCTGATATGATATTATTTGGTTCTTATCCGATATTATTTGGTTCTAATTTTAAGTTCCAATAGCTTTCATTCATGCTTGTAGTTTCTCTAACCAATTTTGGTGTGAAAAATAAAGTACTGCAATTCTTCTTCAAATTTGTTGCTAGGGATTTGATGTTAGCTTCCTCTTATGAGGTTGTTGATATTGTATTTTGTGATTCATTGGTTATTTCTGAATCTATATCAAATTATGGATCTCAGGCATTCGCCCTCCACATTCCTAGTGCCTCTCTACCTTTTATCACATGCTCATCTCCTCACAGAACTAGTAAAGAGGAAGACATTCACTTGATCCTAACACTTGGAGCTGATATTACCTCACATGGTTTTATATTCAAGTCTGAAATATATCAGTTGCTTCAGTGTTCCTTCGATGTTTCAATTCTCAAGCACTTTTTCTATCTTATCAGCTGATTTCAGTTGCTCTACATGGGTCCAGTTTTCATCCAACGACTGTCTATATTTGTGATTTAGTTGAGCACATTATTCTTCTTCCAAAGAGGAAGATTCCTCCAGATATAAACATTTATATTGGATGGAGAATTTTACATGCCAGGACTCAGGATACTTGTGCACAGAAGAAAAAGCTTGATCCAAATTTTACCTGCACAGTTTGGGGGGGGGGGTATTTTTCCCATGAGGTTTTTCCTCGTTTCCTTACTTGTATTAAGCAGTTACTTTTTAATTTTAGCTATAATGGGTGACCTATGGTCTTAGTTACCAGGGACCACAAATTTTCCAAGTTAGCATTCATGGGGGGTGTTAGGATTATAATCCTCACTTGTCTAATTTGGTCAATTATGCCTAAAATAGGAGTCTTTTCATTCATTATTGAGTCACTAGTTCCATTGGGTCCACATGGCCTAATTGGACCACATGTACCAGTTACTAGAGTGTGAGAAACACTAATTGAGGCTAACTTCCATTGACTACACTTGCATGCATCAGTTTAGGCGCCCTCCTAAACCAATCCCTACAATTTAGGATCCATTGGGAGTGCCAGAACTAACCTCCTTCAGTTGAGTTTAGTTAGTGACTAGTTATGAGTCAGTTACATTCAATTACATTTAGTTACAGTCAGTTACATTCATGGATGATTTTAAGGAACCATACTTATTTAAAAGTGTATAATTGTTGGCGAATATTACCAATTCTTAAAACGCCAACTATAAAATGATTGACAATATTTTTCAAAAATTATTTTAATTTCCAAGGATTTTATATCGTTTATATAATAATTTGGCAATTTATAGGGTGAAAAAAGTTTACCCCATCAAAATTGGGTGAAACAGGGCTTCAAAAAATGCATGGCGAATCTTTTTTGGGAGAAAAACATGGAAAAATAGCCCACTGGGCTAAAATTCGCCCCTAAAATTATCCCTGGTTACATTCAGTTGGCGCCAGTCTTTGCATGGCTGCATGTGGGAAGGTGCATTTCCTCACCAACCAAATTCAGTTAGACTAGTTAACTGATTCTAACTGATTGAGGCACTGATTTAGACAACTGGAGCTAGCTAGTTAAGCTCCAATAGTAAATTAGACACATCTTGTTATCCATTCAATTAGTATGAGTTAACCAATTCGAATTTCCTCTCATGTATTCGAATTGTCTAGTTATTAATACTAGTGTATTACATTGTAAACATATTCCAGATTGTATCCATTTACTTTTTTTATCAATAAAAGCATTATACAGTTGCAACCCATTTTTTGCATTGTTTCATGTCAATTCTGAGTAAATTTCTTGTGTGATCTATTTGTGAGTTTTCTCTTGGTTCATAGATTCCCATGAGCTCAATTTTTATAAAAAGTTACACATTTTTACTAATTATTATTGTTGTTATATATATATAGACACACACACAGAGGAATCGACAACTAGTCGGTTTCGTACTCTCATGATGCGGGGCCGATTTATGTCGCTACCACTATAACACCTAGGAATCCTACCTGAACCCCCTAGGAATATTGCATGAGCAACTGTATTTTTGCACCAGGATGTTTGAATTTGTAACCTACATAACAATCTCCTCGCCTTAACAGAACACAGAGTGGATAATAGACCAAATCTAAGGGGTGTATTATATTATTATATTATTATTGTTTATTATATTATTATATTATTATTGTTTGTTGTTGTTGTTGTTATTATTAATGTTTATATTTATATATACTGTATTATGTTATATTTTTATATAACATTACCTTCCCCTTAGGGGAATATTTGTCCTCAAATCTTATTGAAGACATGGCTTACGTCTGATTTCTTGCTTGTAATGCCATCTCTCAATCTTTATGTTAGAAGTGTGACACTTTGGTGAAACAAGAAGATATGACTTCTGAATTCCCAAGAAAAAATGCCACATCGTTTGTGAAGTAGTCCATCCGATATCTATCTTTATTAGAGTTGTTTGTTGATCACTTTGTTGGATGGAGCCTCTGATTTTTTGCTTAGTTTGTTGATTTTGTGTTCTTTCTTTTATGATATCCTAACTCCTCTCTTTATGTTTACTTTGACCTTGTCATTGGTAAAAATGTTTTTTTATAGTTTGTGTGTCGATAAAGAGTTCTTGTTGTTTGGATTTTTACTAAATTGGATTCCTTTTTAATTGTAACAAGGACTGGATTTGTATTTGTTTTTTTTTCATCAACTAGGATTTTTGAGTTCGAGGGTTTTTATGTCCTCTAAATTTGCTCCAACTTGTTTTCCAAGGAATCTTTATCATTCTTAAGATTCCTGATCATTTCTTCTTGCAATTTCTCATCATCTTTAAGCTTCTAAATCTGATCAATTAGATCTTGTTTATGATTCTTAAGGTGACAATTCTCTTTGATATTTTCTAATAGTTTTTTCTGAAGATGTTGATTCTCCTCTTGTATATTTTGAGTGCATTATGTTTTATCCTTCTCCTTCTTGATTTAAAGAAGTATTTTTTCTTTATAATCTCTTACACAAGAGATCTCTGCTTCTTTATCTATGATAACTGTGTCGACCTCTTCTTGCATCTTCTGTAGTTATTTTTTACTATCTTCAAAGATCATTTTTGAGATATTTTTAAATTCTTTTGATGTTACTATATAAAAATTCAATGTAGAGTCGTGTAATGTTATCTGTTTCTTTTTCTATGAAAATGTTAAAAACTTCTTATTCGTGTTCAAAATGAATGTCCCTAGTGTTTCTATCTAGGGTGTACCCAAAATTATGTCACCATCAAAGCTCCATAAGGAACTAACAATGAAATTTGATGTGACCATATATTATCCAACATTCAATTGTAAACCATTTATTTAAAATTGTTTACTATCTCAAAAGTCTATCCTTTCACCTATATTTGAGTCGGGAATCACTAAATGGTTAGTGAATTCAATACTAATATAATTACTACTTTCAGCAGGTGCAATATAAATGTTGATATCATTCCCTGGAAGTGTCCATTTAATTTTAAATAGTATTGAAACATTTATTTTTGAGATGATTGAAAACTTTTCCTTATTTTCAACATTAAAATCCATATTCTTTATTTTTATTTTATTTTTTGTCAATATCCTTTTTTTTGTCCAATAATTATTATTACTATTATTAAAAGTAATAATAATATTATAACAATATGAAATACACTTAACTTTGTAAACCAAATAATAAAATTTGGTAAAAAATGTGCCAATAACCTAATAATATATATATCTATATATAATTAATAAAATTTTGAAACTTTCTCTCTTTGTTTTTATTAAAGAGTTACTTTATATCCCATGCTTTGGAAAAATGACTTGTGGTTTTACAAAAAAACCACCTTGTTTTTACTTTTTTTTTTTTGTTTTTTTCCATTCAAATGTTTTCTTTCTTCATTTTATTTTTACTTTTTTATTCTTTCTCCACTTCTTGTTTGTACGAAATAATTAATTAATTTGAATTGACAGCCAAAATACAAAATAGATAAAGTCTAAATAACGGCCAAAGACCAGATTAGGCAATAAGCTATAATACCAAATGAGCCGAACAAAAGTTCGCTCACACAAAGATTACCAAAATATTTGGAATATCTGGAATATTGAATAAGCCATGAGTAAAATATATGAATATGAGATAAGATATGATATTTTAAAAGATATAAATGTCTGTATATATATAATCATTTAAAATGCCTATAACGCAACTCTTCATAAAAAGTTACACATTTTCACTAATTATTATTATATTATTATTGTTTGTTGTTATTATTGCTATGAGTATTGTTTATATTTATATATATTGTATTATGCTATAATTTTTATATAACAGTTAGCAGTGCTAGCATCGCTTAGGCCAGGGCATCAAATTTTGTTGTTCAACACTTGTCATGACAACATATAGGGATCGGATCGAGGTGCAATGGAATCAAGTCTAAGTCAACTGGAGCCTTGAAACTTGTCACATGTTTAAGTCTCAATAATTTTCCTTTTAAATTGAACAAGAACACCAAAGATGTTTGTTAATGGTTGAATTTGAGAAAGTTCTAGGTGTGAGTAATTAAGAGATCGAGGTTCTAAAAAAATGAATGTTTCTACCTCTATGTTGAAACTTTTTTCCACGTTGATGCACACCACTATATTCCTTATTTTCTTAAGGTGCAAGGGAATCAAGCCTAATTCGACTAGAGCCTTGCAACTTGCTGCATGTCTAAGTCTGGACAATTTACCTTTTAAATTGAACCAGGATACCAAAGAAGTTTCTTAATGGTTGGATTTGAGAAAGTTCTAGGTACGAGTAATTAAGATCTTGGGGTTCTAAAACAATTAATGTATCTACCTCTATGTTGAAATTGTTTTCCATGTTGATGCATGCCACTATCTTCCTTATTGTCTTACCAAAAGGCATGCGGATGAGGAAGAAGGCGTAGAATTATGGACTTCACCTTCAAAGAGTTCCTTGCAATCACATTAGTAAGGAGTGATAAGAAGATCACAACAATCCAATGTGTCAAATCCTATATGGTAATGTCAATTAAAGACTTAAATGGTAAATTTTAAATTAAGACTTACTTATAGTTGTCTCTTACTCTTTGCATCTTGACAAATTTCATATTTTATGGGTGTCTCTATGCCTGGACCCAATTGATGTTATGAGGTGAGGATGTGGGTGCATAATAATCCTTAGTTATGAATATGAGATGAGGATAAAAGAGAAGGATGTAAAGACAAGTCTTTTTTATATGTATTTTGGTGGTGAGCGTCGAGGAAAAATGTGGTGAGAAACCACAAATGTTTGGAAGGACAGAGGGAGATTACATCATGATCATGCCACCCATCAAATGGAAGACTATTCCCGAGCCAAATTTTGTTTTTTTAATTGCATTAATAACCATTATGATGCTTTGCTCCAAGTTTTTTTCTAACTCATTGTTTCTCCATATAGTGTACCTAGTGCCACCTCTTTATATTGATGTATAAATCTGCATCTCCACAGTTTATGATCCCAGATGCATGCCATTGAGTTTTATTTATAGTTGACTAAATTCTTGCATAGGAGGACTCATTAAACCATCCATTTGAATTTAATTTTGACAAAAAACGAACACACATTGGTAGTTAGGTTCACATAGGTAGTAGGCACAAATTTTTGGGCTCGTTTTGGGCCTAGTGGTGGTTATCTATTCTTACAGCAGCAATCACTGACACATTGTCACACCTTAGATCACAACCCCAAGTGACTTGGGATTTAGAGTCACATCTCACCGGCGAGTTCCTCATAGTCGCTAGTCATCACTCGTCATCTTGTATGACTAAGCAGTGAGTGATCATAGTTTATGATATTTCCAATATTTTGAATGACAAATCAAACTTTATAGCATAGGAATTTCAATATAGTCAAAAATTTATATGAATGGGTAATTGCAAATGCTCTTATTTTAGTTAGGTAATACAAATTTCTAACTTACAAAAAAATATGGATGTGGCATATGGTTGCATGGAGTTTCAAAGCCAGGGCTATTTGAAAAGGAATATGTATGCATTGTTAAAATCATGTATATGTTGATGTACATGTTTTTAATTTACCAGTGAGTACATGTTCTCCTTGGAATGGAAAAGAGACGAAACATTTTGTATGAAGTGGTTCCCACATTTAGGATAAAAAAATTTTGTTAAGCTCTTTGGAAATTGAACAAAAGTACTCCTTTTCATAGGAGTTGTCAAATTGGGGGATGATTTTGACTTTCTGGCTGATTTTTAGCTGGAATCCGGTGAATTTAAGTCACAAAATCTTGTAATTTTTGTTGTTTGTTGGGCAATTTTAAGTCCAGAAATGAAATCATGTGACCCAAAAACCACAAACACCTACACTCTGTAAGATCTAGCAATGTTTTTGCACGTTTTGAAAATTCCATGAAGATTCATAGACAAAAACTAATAAAAACCAACCAAAAATAGAGAGAAAATCGTCCCCTAGTTAGACAACTCACTTTTTATAATGTACTTTTCCTTGGACAATCAATAAACAAAAATGGGTGCCTAGGTTAGTTTCTTTAACCTAACAACCTAAATGTTGTGGGTGCATTACTATTTTCCATTTCCTATGTATTGATTTTACTACTAAATTATTTAGCTCCATGGTTTATCATTTTGTATAACTTTGTATACGATGAAAATTAAGATTAAACAAATTCCTGGATTCGTTTGATCCAAAAATTGGGATAAGGGATGTGAACCAAAAAAATCTTGAAAGTGCTTTTTAATAGAGTTGAAGTTACCAAGTTCTGAGGAGTTAATCTACACTTGGTTGCTCTTTGTATAGTTCTTCAAACTGCATCTTCCAAACGACCTAGAGCTCATCTGAATTGATTCTGTAATAAATCTGCTACATAACGAATACGTCGATTTCTGAGGTGATCTATATCATGGAGTGTACCCATTCCAATTTTAACTCCAATAAGGTAATCCATCTTATATATTTTCTCACATAGTAATCTTTTATCCCTAAAGTATTACATAGCATAGAGCTATAACTCGGATGAAGAATTAATGTTCAATGTCTTCTTCAACAATTACATTTTCTACTTGAATTCCATAATTAATTTTATTTTACCTTTCTAACACATTATTTATTCCATTCCTTATTTCTTATTGGATTTGCTAAAATAAATTATTCCATGGTTGAGCTATGAGAAATAAATATGCAATAGATTGAATAGTTCGTGAAAGGACTTCAAGGTCATTTTTCTCATATAATAAGAGTATTGCATCTTTTATGAAACGTTACTAAGGATATGTAATGTGTAAGCCATGTTAGTACTTAAGCATTTTGCATGATTTCAATAAATTATCGTTATTGAATTGCATTTAAGTGATCTTTGGGAAGTATTTCAAGTTACTAAAAAAGTGTCATAATGAGTTCACAATTTTATCCTGCACTAAAATAGGTGGGATGTTTATGTAGTAAGACGGGGCACAATGAATGGAATTACAACTACTATATCTCGGGGAATTCCGCTATTTACGCATTTGTTGCTTTTTGTTGATCTTTCCCGTTAGTTACCTTACTTTAGAGGCAGGTTGTTATTTGAAACCAATAAATCGATGATTTTGATTTAAAAAGTTGAAACTAATGATTCGATGATTTTGATTTAAACTTTTTACTGATTAGATGATTTAGATTTAAATTTTTTTTACCATGGCATTAAATAATAAATAATACTGAGAGTTAATCTGTCAAAGTTTTATGTTTTCATTGCATATGTAAAATTTTATGACTGTTATGCATATCAAAAATAATTATTTTAATTCATAATTAATTAATACAACTTTTGAATATTTATAGGACTTGTATGTTATCATTTACAACACAATCCGAAATCAAAATAGTTGATATTTAGATGATTATAATAAAAAGTATATTGGATTATGTATTGTTAAGTTAGTAATACAACAATGTGTTATGCAATAAATTCTAAAAAAAAAGCATAAATAGACTAGAAGAGAGTAATACATGCCTTAATAATGAAGAGATAAGATGAATAGAAAGAATTTTTGAAGGGGAAACCTCCTTACAATATTGTACTGAGTACACAAGACAAGACAATATGATGACCCAAATGAAAATGTAACATACCCAAAACTAAAAAATAAATATTTATTATTTATTTCAGCAAAAAATATTATGTTAATTTTTATTGTAAAGTTTATGACCAAGTGGGTCAAGGATGACTGTAATTGAAGAATTATTTAGTTTTATAATTAATAAAAGGAGACACCTATTCAGGGGAGACTGTTAAATGAGTGTTCACTTCCCACTAGGAGGAAGGAGCAGCTGTAGAAGGTTGGTTGACAAGTAGTAGCACTAGCATTCACTTTCTAGTTGTTGCAGGAGCATAATCCCTAAAAAAGTGGTCATGTTCCCTGAGAGAGGAAACTGAGAGGTGGCTCATTAAATTCTAAAACTCACCCAAAAACCTAGGCAATCTTATATAAACCATCAAATTGAGCAAGAGGCTCACCATTCATTTCTGATTTCTGAGAGAATGAGCTTTGTGACTGTTGCAAACTGAAAAGTCAGGCACACAAAGAATTTGATGGGGGGATAGATAAAGTGTTTTGCTGAGTTAAGTCTGCTACTGAGTGATAAGTTGCAGAAGTCTGTTGTGTAGCAGATATATCCGTCCTAGTGGTGCAGTGAGCAAGCTCGGGGGTCCTAAGCAAGTGATTTGGCTGCTTCAGGAAAAGGTTGGGTGGAACAGTCTCCCTTGGGTGTTAGTCTCTTTTCTCTGCAACTCATCCAGGTTCCAACTCTATTCTGTATTATGACATTGTTTATTTCTGTTTAAGAAAGTTGTAAATTGTTTAGAATGAAGTTATAGTTAATAGATAATTGTTCAATGATTGAAGGATTTAGTATTTATATAGAGACTGATTGATATATGAATGAAGATAAATTATCCCATGTATTTTTCCTCTCACCAAAGTGACGTACTCTAGTATAGGAAGATATTAATTATGTTTAAGTAGGAAGATATGATATTATAGTATAGAATGATGGAATCCTTATGCATGATTATTATTACAGCCAATAAGATGTAATATATTTATATATTGTTTACAATCTACTGATATCGAGAAGACGTAGTATTTAATTAAAATTTACAAGCCACAACTAAAATTACAGAGAAAGTATAAGTACATGAATTAAATTCAGAGAGCTGTGTTTATACCTATGAAGGTATTTACATTTTCCCAAACACATTTAACTTCAAAGCTGAATGAAAGCACAATTTATAATTCTAAGAGTTCCTCTTTAATACTCTGCTTACAACAAATTATTCCAAGATAAGCATTTTGTCTCTTTTTAACAAAATTTAGAATTAAGTTAAATAACCAGGTTTTAAAATGAACAAAGTTACATGTAGCCTTCGGGCTTAACCTTTTATTGCTCCAAAACAATATAATGATGAGATTTACCTACAATCTCATAACCATAAAAATATTTAAACAAAGATGTTACTCAAAGCTTTACAGTTTTAAACAAAACGAAGAAACCCTAGATCTGTTAGAACTAAGTTCATTGTTTTCTACACAGTTATATTAATAACCGGCTATAGAAGAATAAAACAACTCTTTAATCAATCTTTTAAAACCATATCCAAAACAACCCGTGGAATCTAAATGACAGTCAATATTCTTTAAACAAGAGTTATAGCCTAATCTCTCTAACCCTATTTTAGGATGGCAAAGGTTCCAGGGCCAAACATTTTTACTAATTTAAGCTAACAATCACATCACAGTTATATAGCCTTAGTTGTATTATAAATTATAAACAAATGGGGAACTCATTAAAGTAAACTGTAGTACAAATAAAAAACGCAGTTTTATTAGTTTCTAGCAGGGCACCCTCATGAGCATCGTCTTGTAAATACAACCATTATAAAAGTAAACTAGTAATTATTTTTTACAGAGGCTTCTTATCCTGATCCCAAGAATTGACAGTAATCTTATGACCTTCATGCCACTTTAAACATAAATAATAACAGATACAAGAAGAAAAGCAAATCTTTAATAGTTGTTGCAAAGAAGACTTAGGAACAATTATGGCATCATTTACTAATAACCCTAATGGGTTTGTTACAGACATGCTTCCCTTATTGTTCTATCAAAATAAGAAATAGAAAGAACATTGCTTCCAAAACCAAACAAAATCAACAATGTAAGTTCCATGGCCACGGCACTGTGTACTGTAAAAACAGCTTAAACTATAAATCCCTCATGGGTTAACAAAACAAACTGAAGATTTTACACATAGATATAACTAGCATAAGAACTTTATAGAAATACTATATCATCCAGAAGGAGGTGACTTAGTCACAAGATGCCACTAATAAACTATTTATTTACATTCATGAATTACATAGTCACTTAAGCAAACTGAGTTTTCTTTATTGAACCCTCATGGGTGTTAACAAGTCTTTACAACCAACATAAATTATAGATTGGAAGAGTCTTTTAAAAATACTCCATAGGTAGTACAAATACCATTATAGTAAAATACATTTATACCAAGCAGTTATATCACTTTCACAATGTCAGGTTGTGCAAGTTAAATACCAAACATTTACATACTATGAGACCAAGTTTCAAATCCTCAAAGCCACGTAGGGTTAGCCATGGTTCTTACCAGTTGGAAAGCCCTCTTAGTCAGCTTCCAACCAATACTTTCACCTACCTGTAAATCACCTACAGAACCAAATGATAGTGTTATTAATGGCGAAAATGTGGTAAAGGAAGGAGAACAACTCAGAGGTACAAATAAACATACATTCTTCAACATAGGTGACTCTGTGAGAAAACCCATAAAAGATCAAAAACCTTTTGTAACGAATCGTTGGGTGTCGAATACCATGGACGATGACTCCATCATCGTTTCTCACTGTGGGAGTAATACAAAGCAGAGCAGAAGAAGCCAAGTAACTATTTGGGAAGAAGAACCATTACATTCCAAAACTCAACGAAGTGATGGACCCGTTCCTCAAGAAGCCTCAAAACCCTAGGGTTTAACTATTTTTGGTGGATGACAACTAGAGGCCGTAGAAATTTCACATGGCCTACCTTAAAATCATACCCTTATCATATCTTTGTTTTGGTATGAAGTTAAAATAGAATTTAAAACTAACTGTCATGCCATCACATCGAACCCCAAACCCAAAGTCGCTGGTATAATCTACCACGGTGTGAAGTAGTGTAATGTATAACTTATGTTATAATGTTTTATTTACCTTGTTTTACAAGTCTCCAATGATAAGTTCTGCCTTTAGTATACACAGGGTAAAACCCCTGAAATGATAAAATCAGATACTATATAGTATAGAAACCAAAAAATGGTTTAGGAATAGATATCTATCCAAACCTTATTTTTTGTCATTCCATTTCTCAGTGCAATCGTCTTAGAATAGAGATGTCATGTAACAATGGTGACGAAGTATCTCACCCACCTGTACATAAGTAAATCAAGAAATTTATGCATTACTCATAATGACTAAGTAAGACCATGAGTTTTTCCTTGCGCGACTCAAGTTTAGAAACCAACAAAAACCAACGTCAAACTGTATTATGACAACAAGTTAAATATAGACAGTTCTCTTATGTCGACAAGTAATGTTATATCGACAGATCACCATTTAAGCATGCTAATAATAACTTAAGTAGATAACAACTGTGAGTAATAACATCTCTCTAAGTATTGTCTAGGAATTTTCTAATATTACATGCAGTAAATAAATATTTTTTTATTTATTTACAATATCAAGGGATGTTACAGAAAAGGTCGTATTCCTATATATAGGATGCAAAGAGGTACAATAATAACTAATGGACCCAAGCTGACATCAACAATATAATAATACTAAAAACAATTCCACTAATAAACCACATCAATGATAGGTAATGCACCACAATATATGGGGTAATGCACCACTATATAGGGGGTAATGTGCCAACATTTATGGCTTAAAACAATGGCTTAGAGACTAGTTTTATAATAGTTGCAAATCAATTAATAATTGAGTATCATTTACAACATAATTCCAAATTGGAATAGTGGTACCCTTTATAATGGAAAATATATTGGATTATGTATTAAAGTTAATATTAGAGCAGTGAGGTCCCTTGTCCCACAAACAAGGGTGTCGCAAACACCAAATTTGTGTCTCGCTTGACGGTGACTTTAAAAATACATTATTATTAAAAAAAAACTGCATGGGTGTGGCTCATTGGTGACTCGTTTTCTATGAAGTCACATGTTGTATATAGAGGTCATGAGTTCATGTCACACTAGGGATTACCTGTGTCCCATTCTTGTGGGCGGTTGTGGGGAACCTATGGGTTATAGTGGTAGTAGATGAGAGTCGACCCTGTGTAACGTGAGTATGTGTTGTCTCAGTTGTTTATTCCACTAGACATTAAAAGAAATGTAATGTTGGCACAACGAGTTAGATATTAGTTTTGTAATAATTGCTTATTAATCAATAATTGAGTAAATTGCTAGGTAGTACACTAAGGTAAGTAAAGATATATGCATTACTTACACTTAGGGGATTCTATGATTTATTAATATATGTCTTTATATGAATATTTGCATTATGATCTAATATCTCTCTAATTTCTTTTAAAGAAAAAAAAGTAACTTGTTATTCATGTGAATCAAAGTTACATCAAGTCTTCAAAAAAACGACATAATAGCATTCAAATATCGCTATGATAATAAGCCTATTTCTCGACATCTCAATACAAAAATAACAAAAAAGACCACTTCGAATCTTGCAAACAAACCCCAATATATTTACAAACAATCATATACATCGAGGACTTTCAACTTTCATTACATGAGTAGAGTACCAACTAAGTCAAATAAAAACATCTATTTGACCAAAACAAAACTAAAAAAACTGAGATAGATCTAGAATCTATCAATTTTTCATCCATGTACTCCTTAAAGAGTAAAAACCCATCCATAATCCCAACTTCATTTTTAAATAGGATGACTGCTTCCTTATTAAACTCCCTATGGATATGCGAGAAGGAGATATCAAGAAAAATGTTAGTTTGGTCTCTAACTATATTGGACCCTTGATCAATTGTTAAGACATTTTTATCAGAAATTCCACTTGTCCGATCAATGGTAGCCTTAGAATCACCTATAAGTTGTAGACTATCCATACCTCCTCTTTGCAAACATAATTAGACCTCACAAAGCTATGAGTTTTTCTTTAGTGTTAGTCCCTTGTCCACCCCCCATTCACATCTTAATCAAGTGTCTAGATTTAGAAATTAGAGTCATACCAACGCACATAGAACTTATTTTTCAGCTCCATCAAATGAACCTGTAGTGATATTGTTAACTAAACTCGACTTGTTTAAAATAATTGACTTAACAACCTTCTTTCCTCTATGAAATTCCATGAATTTTGATATAATTCTTGAACAAATAAAAAAATCTGACGGATATTAAAGATTAGATAATTACGTGCTCTCCAAACTTTCCAAATCATGAACAAAGGAAGTTCTTTAAACTCTACATTGTCATCCAACCAGCAATAAACACAAGCTTGTAGATCATGGGCATTCCAAGTATATTGAGAATTCAACATCATGCGTGCAATTAATCCCATATCTTCCTAATGGAACTGCACTGGACAAAAATATGTGTAATGGATTCCAAATTACTTTTGCAAAGCACACACATACCTAGACCATTGAACCCCCTTTTAATTAAATTGTCCAATCTAAGTATTTTGTTTTCGATGAACATCCAAACAAAACACTTAATTCTCCGCTTCCACACTTTTGTTTTCAATGAACATCCAAACAAAACACTTAATTCTCCACTTCCACAAAACATTGAACCACCAATTAGGTGTAATTTTGAGATCTTTAGATGAGATGGCTTCATAATCCTTCCTAGTAGTTACCATTCCATTAGAATTTATTTAAATTAGCAAATGCAAATGATCTAATACCATTGTTAAGATGCATTGATTTCACTAATATTACATTTTGTATCATATTGTTCTTATATTTCTTTGATTTTAGGAATGTTCCTTTTCAGTATTGTTAAGATGCATTGCTTACATTGAGGGACATTATGATCTATTGATCTCTCTTTAGATGGATATTTGCATTATAATCAAATATCTTTGTAATTTGAAATCTATACATTAGGAAATTAAATATGATTTAACAATATTACAGTGATATTACATTTAATATGGCATCATTTAGTTAAATAGTCAAATCTCCAATATGATTTAGTGATGAGTAGTTACCAAGTTAATAGAATCACCACATTTAAATAGTCAAAACTTAATTTATTATCTCAGTAGATTGAACCACCAAAGTTAAATTGTCAAAACCCTAATCTAATTGAGATATTCTTTCAATATATATTGACATCTAATATTATACTATGGTGGAGTATCTCCTCCCATTCTCATCCATCCATTCTATCCATTTTGTAGGATATCATTCAATTCAATTATAGTGATTTCTATGATATCATTTACTTAAATAGTCAAAACGGTAATATAATTTAGCTATCATAGTTAACCTAAAGAGAATCATCATGGTTAAATTGTTGAAACCCTAATCTAACATATTGGCATCTAATATTTTAATGTGGTAATTCAATAGTCAAAGTTTTTACACTAAATATTTCTAATATTTTAATGTGGTATTACAATAGTCAAATTGTTTACATCAAATATTTTACTTGAAATAATTGTGATATGCCAATGTATAAATTCAAAAAGAATCTAAATAACTACTTACAACTGTAAATAGAATCACATGAATTAAATAGTTGAACCTCTTGGCACTAAAATTGTACACTAGACTTTGCCTTTTCATTTCATTTTGTTTTCTTTTGAAGCCCTTAAAATGTTCGATTTGAGTCTTTTTAAGTGTGCTTGATTCCATATTACCTTATACCCCTTAGGTTTGGTTTAATGTGTTTTCTTTTTATTAATGTATATTGGCTCTTATATTTCAAGTAATCTCTTCTAATGGTATAATATAATTAAAGTTCTCATGGATCTCAATTTTATTGTATGAGAGTTGTCCAAAGTTTGATGAAAGTTTCAAACTTACAGCATTCTGGCAGTAAATTGTAAAGATGTTGTATATGTTTATGCTATCGGAATTTCTTAATTCTCTGCTTTAGTCATTTTTATTGTATACAGATTATGAGGAGATAGAAGTGAATTTCAGAAACACCAAAGAGGTTTTTTTCAATCACGGGCTCATTCACAAAAAAAAATCCCTCGGTTTTTCATTAGGTGTCATGGTTTGGAAGATTCGAATGGATCTTTATGGCCTATTTTTCCAGTTTTTAACATTTAATGATTTCCTATTTTTGTCATTATCTTTGTGTGCATCTTCTGATCAATTAAAGAGTAAATTTTGAAAACCAAAAGAGGTTTTTGTTCGTAAAAAACCTATTCACAAAAAACTCTCTCGGAATTTAAACAATTGTCATGATTTAGCAGATACAGGTGGTTATTTCATTCCATTTTTCCATAAATTTGCCAAATTTCCATCAAAATCCAATTTTGCTATTTTGGGCATATTCGACCCTAGAGTTTTGGATCTAGAAATTGTCTTCATATATCGAATTTATTATAAATATAATGAATCAAATGGTAAAAGGGGAGAGTTGTTGGTTTTTAGTGAGGATGGAGAGAGTGAATGTTGGAGCTCCAACAAGAACTCTTTGTATCTCTATAAGTTATGTGTTAAAGACCATTTTGAAGATGATTTATATACATTATATGATCCAGATTAGCCATTAATAAATTGTGAATTCATTTTAAATATTTTTTTTTATGTAAGTTTATGAATTCACTTATGATGAATTTTTTATCATGAATTTTTGTAACATGTCATTGTGTTCATAATTCATTCTTCCCATAAAGTGTTTATGTTAGTAGAATATTTTAAATCTTAATATATAAATATAGTTTGTGTTTTATGTATTTAGAAGGATTACCTTGGTTCATCTATGTGTGTGTATATTTCTTCTAGTATTTAAATATGTTTCCTTAGAATATCAAAGCCCTAATGTCATAAACACGTTATGGGATCTTATCTCTTAACCCTTTGTCTTTTTCGAAACCAAAAATGAAATGCAATTTCTCTTTAAATATGAATGTTTCAACTTGAGATGTCTGGGCTTTGGACTTCTGTAGTTTAAGTACAATCTCCAGTGAAAACATCTTCAAGCGTCGTTGTCAGGGAGCATAGGAACGAAGTCATCTTCCCTCGGAGTACAATATTGAGTAGATCCAGTATTTGATGGAGAAAAATGGATGGTTACATAGTTTGGACTGGAAATATTTCACTTGGAGGCTCCACAATCATAAGACTCCACCAAAAGAGTAATTTTGTTGATAATAAATGAACAAGCCAAATGAAAAGACCAAGTATCAATTTGTCAGTTTCCTCCATGAAGTCTTGTTCTTATTCATCAGCTATTTCCTGTCTTTTTTATTGCATGTCAAAATAATCATTCCTTTCTTTGTATATTCTGATGATCATAAACCTTCAGTTGCATATCCCTCTTTGGAAGAAGAAAGTCTACATTCTTCTTGCAATATTGATGTTGATCCTATTCCTTCATTTGAAATACATGTGCAACATTATGTACATATACCCATGTTTCTGGAACCTGGTTATTCTTGTCATCCCTTAGATGATAAATTTGATTCACTACCTTCTATTATCACTATTAAAGTTTGAAATCATCCATATGAAACTCACCCTCAATCTACTGATGTTCAGTCCAAAATTAAAGTGAAATGCCATTTAAATCTTTAATGCAATCATGTACTCCTCATCCTTAGCCTCCCAAGTTTTCAAAACATTTTCCTTTGTTTACTGGAGAAGATCATATCATAACAAAAAAGTACTTGGAATCTTTCCACAATTTAATTGACAATTTTGAGAATTATACATGAGGATATTGTTATGAATATATTTTCTAAGTCTTGAGCTTGAGATGTTTTGTTTTGGTTTCGAAATTTAAAGGCTAATTGAATTGGATCATGGGGAGATTTACACAATGTCTTCTTGAAGTATTGGGGTAAGAATAAGTCTTATGATCAATTTCTTTCTGAATTTTATGCTTTGAAAAAGAAGAATGATGAGCCTATTACTGAGTTTAATTGGAGATTTTAAATATTTTATGTCAACATGCCGACGTAGACCTGACCTTTAGTAAGACTTGCCATGTCTTACTATGCATTAGCTCATCAGTGTCCTAAGTTAGTCCTCCATCTGAGACAGAGGAAGTCATCTTCCTTGCAACAAATGTTTTCAAATGTGAAATAGGTTGAAGATTATTTACGAGCTTGTGGAAATATTGTAGATCAAAGTAGAGAAGAATATTTAGAACAAGAACAAGTCTATGGATAGAAAAAATAAGATTTGTATGCAGAGGAATCCAAGGAAGAATATGGGCTAGAAAAATCTGATCTGGATTTTCATTTACCTCAGTCTGACCTCAGTATACCAATGCATCTCTTTCAGATTTTATTTTCTTCTCAGATTTTGAAGTTAATCGATTAGTGTTTTCTATTCATAAAACCGATGATTGTCACGAGAAAGAGTATGCAGAGAATGATGATATTTTTGTCTTAGAGAAAATTGTTGCTCCTCAATGTCTTGTTATTAATATTAAAAATCAATTTCCACTTTTACTTTCGATGACTTTCATAATTTTATATTCTCAAGTTCCAGTCAAGCATTTTGTTTCCATCAAGAGGCAGATCCTATAGTTAACAGTTGTGTTTCAAAGTCAAAGAAAAATTCCGATGAAATTTTTTTTCTATTAGCATGCATGGGAATTGATATTAATAATGTAGTATATGGTTTTCATAATGCATAATTCGAAACATATAGTGAAATTTTTTACCAAAAACATATTTTAACCCAAGACCTCAAAAACAATGGAGACAATTTGCAACCTAAAACTGTTTCATTTTTAGATGTACAGAAGGAATATATTTACATCACAAGTGGATCAATGAATGTTTTTTTTTTTTAACAGAAACAGAAAAATTTTATAAATTTTAAAAAGGCTGTAGCCCAGCCAAGCTTACAAGGAGAAATTCTGAGAAAAAAGGCTGCTGGCCACAAATAAAACAGTCAGCCTTCTTAAAATATCTTTGAGAAATGAATCCCAAATGTTCCTGTAGCTATTTCGAGAAAAGTACTGCTTACAAGAGTAGACTCTCACAAATTGTGAGCAGAGAAAAATACAGAAGCATAGCATTAAACCGGCAGAGAGGAGTGTCCTTTAATGAAAGGATCCAGTTTCTTCTGAGAGCCCGCACTGATGTTTGAGGCTGCTTCCTTTTCTCTGCGTTCCTTGTTCGTCTTGCGTCCTCTGGTGAGGGGAGGAGAAGGAGCGGAAAAGTCTTCAGAGTCGGAGGTTTCCTCTGTGGAAGGGACCAAGGATGCCAGCCCTACCTGGGCTGAGGTCTCGCCGCCCAAATCGATGGGATCTTTCTTCGAGCTAAGGGACTCAGGCGTGGGGTCTTCCGCGGTACCAAGGGGGATACGCACTTCTGAAACCCCTTCTGCTGCTAGTGCTTCCTTTTCCTGGGCTGAACCTGGCTCCAACGTCTCTTCAGCCGCTACTGCTGCTTCTGGCTCCTGGTCATCAAGTTCTTGAAGGGCTTCAAATCTGTTTTTATTGGCTGGGGCAGATTCTTCTGCGGTGGGCACGTCTGATTTGGAGTCCTTTTTCCGGGGAGCCCTTCGCCTATTGGCAACTGGCTGGAAGTCTGCCCCATTGTCCAGGGGAGGAGCCACCGTCACCGGGGCTTTGGGGCAGCTTTTCATGAAATGACCGTAAACATGGCACCGGAGGCACTTGAAGGGAATATGCTCATAGTCCAGCTCTTGGATGTGACTCTATTCGCCCAGGGTGAGATGAAGGGCTTCCGGGAGCCCTTTCTCGAGATTGACCTCAACACAGATGCGCGCACAGGTGTACTGATCCCCTTTAGGTTCCGCGCTATCCAGGAAACGGCCGAGCTTGTTTCCTATATCAGCAAGGGAGCTTTTCCCCCAAAGATGAAGAGGAAGATGGGGGAGCCGGACCCATACTGGGGCAGCCGTGATCTCTGCTTCAGGATTGAAGTCCAGAGACCAAGGAGCTAAGAACAGCCCCCTCGATCCCATAAAGTATGGTCCAGATCTGAAGATTAGATCCCTCTCTTCTTTGTTCTCAAAGATAAACACAAAATACCCTCTTCCTGCAGCACATAGAGAGATATGGGAGGGCGCCAGGGAGCTCCTACGTTCTGCTATCCATTGGTCCACTGCTTTGGGATTGGGCCACAGACCAGTGAACTTGCCAATGAGGGCTTTTTCTGAGAGCATAAGGGCCATGCGGCACGGATCAGAAGGGGAGAGCTCCACAAAAGGGATCTCTTCCATCTTTTTAACAAACTTGGCAGGAGGGGAGGCCTTTGCCCTAGGGCCTGCAGATCTAACAAGAACTCTGAAAGCCTCCACCGGATCCATGGCCCGACCACCGGAGGAATGCATGGCGAAAAACACAGCAAAAAAATGCGGATGAGAAAGGCAGAAAACGCAGCTCCAGAGCGCAGCAGTGCTGGACGCGGAGGATACAGCTTCAGCGGAAAGAGCCGCAGGGCCGCACGCAGCCTGGAGGACGCAGAGCGGCTAGGGTTTGGCCCTAGCCGCGGAGGAGCCGTCGTGCCTCATCATTTTTTTTTCCAAGTGGATCAATGAATGTTGACAACATTCGAGCTTGCAAAGGATTCAAGATAAAGCTTACTTTGAAGATCTGTGTAAACATGAGCAACACGAAGAGTGTAAGTCTGATTCAAATTTGGGTCTAAATTCTACAATGTTTTCATATTTTTCTATGAACAGGGATATAAATAATGTTTGTGATCAATTTCCAAATCAGTTTGAGCATACAGTAGAGGATAATTGTATCGATAACTATATACTTTTATTCAAGAAGGTCACCTCTTTCCCAGCAAAGGGGAATGTATGCATTGGCGGTCATTTTTTTTAAATCAACAGGTTTTTTATCATGGTTTTGAAGATCCAGTAGCAGCTTTATTGGAGCCATATCTTTCAAATTCTTTGAATATTTCATATTTCATCTTTTCACCGGTATTAGTGGGTGAGTATGATTTTCTGAAGGAATATCTATGGTTGCTCTTATATTTATGTTGTTATATATTAACCCTTGGCATAGATTGGATTATTTCAATCATGAAGTTACTTGAATGGTCGTTGTGGAAATTTACATTTACTTGAGAAAATTGGAGATCTTGTTAGAATAGGGTAGCATAGGTTATAAGCTCACTTTTCGAGTAATTTCTCTTCTTCAATTTGCACGGTCTGATTAGACTTGTATAATGAAGTTAGTTTATAATAGGTTTATCAATTTTTTTGAATAAGATGCATATTTTGGAAGTGTTATAGAGGTTGGTTGCACAAATGACTCCATATCCAAGTGAATAAGGAAACTCAAACTGCTAGGTTCTTGGAGTCTCACAAGCAGGCCTCCATCCCCAAATAAAGCCAGATGGTGGTACTGAAACTGTACCCTAGACTTTGCCTTTTCATTTTATTTTGTTTTCTTTTGAATCCCTTAAAATGTTCGATTTGAGTACTTTTAAGTGTGCTTGATTCCATATTACCCCTTAGGTTTGATTTTAATGTGTTATGTTTTTATTAATGAGCATAGCTTGGCTCTTATATTTTAAGTAATCTCTTATAATGGTCTAATAGAATTAAAGTTCTCATGGATTTGAATTTTATTGTATGATATTTTTCTAAAGTTTGATTAAATTTTCAAACTTACAACATTCTGATGGCGAATTATAAAGATGGTGTATATTTTTATGTTGTTGGAATGTCTTAATTCTTTGTTTTATTCATTTTCATTGGACACATATTACGAGGATATGGAAGTGAATTTCAAAAAACCCAAAGAGGTTTTTTTCAAGAACGAGATCATTCACAAAAACCTCCCTCAGATTTTCAACAGGTGTCATGGTTTGTAATACTCAAATGGATCTTTATTGCCTATTTTTTTAGGTTTTAACATTTAATGATTTCATATTTTTGTCATTTTATTTGTGCGTGTCTTTTGATAGAGGAATTTTTAAAAACCAAAAGAGTTTTTGTTCATTAGAGACCTATCCACAACAAATTCTCTCTAAATTTAAACAATTGTAACTGTTTAGGAGATACAGGTTATTTTAGGTCATTTTTCCATAATTTCACCAAATTTCCCTCATAATCCATTTTGTTATTTTGGGCATATTTAACCCTAGATTTTTTGATCTAGAAACTTTCTTGATATCTCTAATTTATTATAAATGTAATTAATCAAATGGTAAAAGGGGAAAGTTGTTGGTGAGGATGGAGAAAGTGAATGCTCGAGCTACAACAATAACTCTTTGTATATATGTAAGCTATGTGTTACTAAAGACCATTTTGAAGATGATTTATATACATTATATGAGCCAGCTTAGCCATTAATACACTGTGAATGCATTTTAAATCTTTTTTATTTACGTCAGTTTATGAATTCATTTATGATGAAGTTTTTATCATGAATGCTTGTAACTTGTCATTGTGTTCATAATCCATTCTTACCTTAAAGTGTTTTTGTTTATAATATTTTAAATCTTAATATATAAATACAGTTTGTACTTTATGTATCTAGAAGGATTGTCCTGCTTCATGTATGTGTGTGTATATTTCTTCTAGTCTTTAAATATGTTTCCTTAGAATATGAAAACCATGTTGTGGTATACCTGATATGAGATCTTATTACTTAACCATTTTTCTTTCGTCATACCTGAAATGAAATGCAATTATTCTTCAAATCTGAAATTTTCAACTTGAGATGTCTGGGCTTTACACTTCTACAGTATAAGTACAAACTCCAGTGCAAACAAAACCCTAATCCAATTAAAACACAAACTACACTCAAAAGTGAGAATCCATGAGTTCAAGTCATTGTTGGAGCCAAGAACCCCACAGTGAACCCTAGAGTTGATCCATTCATTCCATGTAGTTTCCATAGTTATGATCTAACATCCCTCTAATTTGAAATGTTCATTGGGAAATGCAATTTTATCTAATAGTATCGGGAAATTCAATATTATCTAATAGTATTGTTAAGAAGCATTGATTTCATTGATATTACAATTTGTATGATATCATTTACTTAAATAGTTGAATTACTTACATAGTTGAAACCTTAATCTGATCAAGTTACTACATTTTTTTTTGAGTTGATAGAATCACAATAGTTACTTGAATAGAATGACATCTATGATCTATTCATAAGTCGTTAGTTGATCTTGGTATCATTTAATTAAATAATCAAAACCCTAATTTGAGTCACTTACAATAGTTAACCCAATAGATAGAATTACCCTACTTAATTTGACTATATATTAGCATATAATATTTTAATGTGGGAATTTAACCATTCAAGTTTGTTCCATTGCTTTGATTTCAGATATTGGAGATCTAAAGAGAGGCGTTGTCTCACATTTACAACAATTTTGAAGATGGTGTTCAAACCCAACCTTCTTTCAATTATGATTGATATGATAATATAGTAAAAGAATCAAAAGTGGTTTAAAGAAAAACACAAAAAACATATTGAGAATGATCACTTAGTGATGATGACGATGATGATTAATGTCCACTGAGACCAATTTTGGTCTATCAGACCAGGCATAAGAAGGATAATACTTGGTTTACTTTAAAATCTTGTTCATGTTGCTCAAAAATCTTACCAAGAAGCTTTCCAACCTCACTATAGTTTTCGCAAGTTAGGAGGTTATAAAGGTTTGTATTGTAGAAAATACTATGAAACTCAAATCTAATGTGGGTGTAAGCAAGGAACTCTAAGAGAAAGCCTATTTTCATCCTCAACACTCATAGACTCACACAAATGGAAAACCCTTTCCACCCATGGAGTTTTAGGAATAGACCAACGCATGTTTTTGCTATGGACTTCATGAGAGTTCATTCTAATCTTGGCTATATTAATTTTCTTCTGTGAGCTAGTTACTACGGAGAGAGATACTTCTGATCTTCCAATTTAAGATTAATGACCTCCTTATAATATATTAATTTTCTCTTAAGGGCTAAATTTTCCTCACACCATAATTTCTCTTTAAACTCAAAAGTAATAATATTTTTTACTAATATATATGTAATTCATTATTAATTTTCATTACATTTTTTCACATGCATTACCATTGCACATGAGTTAAGATGGACAATTAAAATAGATTTGGGTGTTTGATACACA
>LPNX010231832.1:176632-201375 GCA_001517045.1 Pseudotsuga menziesii | reverse complement strand
ACTAGTACATGCTCGACGGTGTTTTCATAGTTTAGAGAGTCTGAAAACTCCAAAGAAGACTCCAGGGGGGTCCTTTTTCGTACAATTTAGTCTCCTGAGACCGAAAAAATATAAAACAAACCAAAGAAGAACTCTCTTAACTTCCGAAGAAGAAAAGGCGCACCTTTTTCGTACTTAGTCAGGAAGGTCCGAAAAAGGTTAAATTACCACCTACCCAATGCTCCTTCAAAAGCAGCATATAGCCTGAGTTTTACGAGTGTGAAGGAAGGCAAGATCACTCGGAAAGATCCATTTGATTACGAGAAATGGAGCTTACAACAATAAACTCGATGCTTTGTTCTTTAGGGTTTAACGAGCATGACAAAGACATAAAGTACACTCGGAATCTTTTTCATGTTTTGGTCCAGAGCACGAAAAAGAGAAAACTAAGCTCATACCGGGGGTTCCTTTTCCGTAAGTTTAGTCCCTCAGGTCCGGAAATGAGATAAACCTATGCCTGAGAATACTCTTCTCAATTCAGTAGAAAAGAGAGGGATCCTTTCGCGTATTATTCCACATGGTCCAAGAAAGAGATAACCTACCACCAATGTGGATGCCCATTCGCATATTCTTAACAAGCCCGAATGGACAAGTTTACTCGGTAGTCAAGTCTATTTTGAGAAGTCAGACTTGGGCCTAAAGAAACTCATAATCTTTCCTGTGAAGTTTTAACGAGTCTGGAAAAGTCAACTCGCGGCCTCCTTACTATTTTTAACGAGCTCGAAGGAGAGCAGAAAGAATGCTCTAAATGCGAGGAGACGAGTGTCATAGACAGGTGAAACTAGTTCCAAGCGCAAGGAACAAACCTATGCATAATGCAAGGAAAGCAAGCAAGATAAGGACACTCGGGGAACGTCTCCTCAAGGTAAAGGGTGTCAAGTTGCAAAGGCAAAATAAGACAAGGCTGAGCGGTGATGAGAACAAAGATGAGGGCTTATACAACGAGCTAAAAGCATGGAAGCCGGCATTAGGCTCAAAAGCGCAAGCGGGGCACATGCAAATGCAATTACAACTTGAAGCACAAGGTGAGGCCAGTAAATAGTTGTGAATCCAACTACAAATCCTGTCTCCAAGAAACAACAACATCATAATCATATTCAGAAGAAAAGATCCAATGCGGGTCACTTTGGTAGAAACACATGTGACTTTGCTATCTTCTATAAAAGGGAAAGTCAATGTAGAATCAACCGAAGAATATTCTATAGAACCAAGGCTCGAGGATTTATAATCAATAAGATTAACCTCAGAAGGAGAGCAAAAATCATCAAGGGAGATAGAATTTGCAGGAACAAACTCAATATCCAAGGAGTCGAAAAATTCATAAGAAAAATCAAACCTAGCAGGATCACTGATTTGCGGTTCAAAGGAAGAGTCAAAAGACTCAACAAGACCAACATAAGAAGAAAAGTCAGGCTTACTAGGCAAATCAGGGTTAGACTTAGTCACAACTAAACCAACATCCAAAAGAAGGTCAGACTGTATCAAAGACTCTAGGAAGACTTCATCCAAAGGAAGGAGATCATCCGAGATAGGACACATATCTAAACTTTCAAATGGATCAACAGAGTAGAGAGAAGACTCTACAGTCTGTATAGGATGACTTACCAGTTCAACTGCTGGGACCAAGTCCTGAGAAGGTAAGCATGAAAACAGAGGCTGCTTCTCAGTAGCAATTGAACACAAAGGACAAGAGGCCACATAGTTAACCTGTGGCGGGGTAGTGTCTACAGAAAAACTGGGAACCAATAAAGGAAAGACTTGGTCTCTAGTCGGGTCAGGAGACGGATCAAGAAAATCCAACTGATCGATAGTGACAATTTCTTCGCCATGATTAAATTACATCACACAAAAAAATGTTGACACCACAGCTTGCATGGCATAGACATAATCACGTCCAAGGAGCATATTAAAGTCCAAGGGGTCTTCTATCACCATGAAGTCAACTAAGACAGTCTTCCCACCCAAAGTAACAGGTGTTTGAGAAAGAATTCCCAAGGCTATACAAGTTCTTCTATTAAACGCCAGTAACTGACTAGCAGTCGACACAAGGCTGGGAGATCCCATGCCTTGCCAAGCACGAGCAGACAAAATACTAACTGAGGCTCCTTCATCAACAATACAACGAGCAATCGTATAAGGTTCAACTTTGACCTTTATCTGGAAAGGTGCAGCGGAAGGAAGGCGCGGCTCAACTAGGCTATCCCAATCAAAGGAAGCAATCCGAGAGCTTGGTGGGGGTTGATCCGAAACAAGTTCAGTGCCCCCTTGTTCAATAAGGTCTGAACTGGTAGTGAAGAAAATGTTACTAGTAGACACTTCACTCTCCAAAGGAAGAGTGGGATTGATCGATAATGGAATCGATTCAACCGCTTCATGAAAGTCACTCTCTGAAGGGAGAGTGGGATTGACCAAAGATGACATTGGTTCAATCACAAAAGGAACACTCTCCGAAAGAAGAGTGGGATCGACCAAATCTGAGATTTGTTTGACCACTTGATAAACCAAAGGTTGAATAGGTTGTTGATAAACTATAGGGTGTTCCTGAGAAGAAAATCCATGAGTCTTGGACCACACTCTTCGAACCTCTGCGATGGCAGGGCATAGATGAGTAAGATGATCTCCCTTGCATAGCACAAAAGGGAACTTAAGATGATGCTTCGAACGACCAGTTTTCTCAACTGATTCAACATGACTAGCAGCGGATGACTGTTTGCTCTTAGCATGACCGACATAGGCTAAGAGTTTGCCCCCAGCATGAACAACAGAGGCTGGATGACTGGGTCCAACCTCACTAGGAGAGGCTGGTTGTTGAGAGACTATAGAATGTTCAAAAACGGGATGACCATGAATCCAAACTCTTCGCACCTCCGGGATAAAAGGGCATTTATAAGTAAGGTGGTCTCCCTAACAAAGCTTACAAGGAAACTTGGGCTTGTGTTTTGAACGGGTAGTCTTTTCAACAGTGTCAACATGACTCGCAGTGGCTGACAGATTGTCTTCAGCATGTAGTACAGAGACTGAGAGACTGGGTCCAACATGACTTGCAAAGGTTGGATAGGCACCATCAACATGAACAACAGAGGTTGAGTGGTTATAATCAACACGCTTTGCAGCAGTTGAGTGTGTGCCCCCAGCGTGAACAACAGAGGCTGGGTGAACGGATCCAACTTGAACAACAGAGGTTGGATGGGGAGGTTCAACTTGAACACCAGAGGTTGAACGAGTGCACTCAGCGTGAACACCAGAGGCTGAGTGACTGGATCCGACATGACCTTGAAAGGTGGGAAGGATCTTACCAGCGTGAACACCAGAGACTAGATGGATAGATCCAACATGACTTGCAGAGGTTGGACATGATGGTTCAACTTGAAAACCAGCGGTTGAACGGATGCACTCAGCTTGAACACTAGAGGTTGAGTGACAGGATCCGACATGACCTGAAAAGGTTGGAAGGATCCCACCAGCATGATCACCAGAGGCTGGATGGTGAGGTTCAACTTGACTTGCAGAGGTTGAACGAGTGCCCCCTTTCTTATGTGCCTTCTTCCTATTCCTCCTTCTTTTACTCCTTTTAGACTGTCGGTTACTAGTATCAGTACTTTCACCGCATGAGGTAGAAGGAGGAGGAGAATTAACTACAAGTGGAGGGGAAGCAGTGTTTTGATGCCCTTGATATAAAGAGCTTACTTGAGAAGCATCAAGAGCATTCAGGACAGTTGGAGTGGAAAACAACCACACCGGTAGCCCTAGGGTGAATCCCGGAAGATTCAAGGTGGCCATCAAGGGAACACCAACATTCCCGGTAAGAGGAATAGCACAAGGAGTTCCCAGCATGGGGATCTCTTGGTTGGTGTTCAAAGGGGTGCTAGCCATAGTTTCAAAACTAGAGACAAAGTCTGAGGTTGATAAGCAACCAAAATTACAAAGCATACACCTAAAAGCACGCTAAGCACAGACAAACCACACAGCACTCACTAAAAATTCCTAAATCCAAACAGACAAACAGGTATAAGATATATTTTCCAGAAGAAAGCTGATGAACGATTACTTGGCGTCCTTGAGGTGGTTCTCAGGCATAAGCGGAGGAATCACCCACCACCCTCCTGCACTTTCCACAAGGGTTACCTTCCAAGCCCGTCCAAGGTCAACCAGAAATAACCTTCCGGTGTACCTGTGTATGAACCCTAGATGTCAAAGAGACTAGAGGCTACCTTAACTAAATTGATAGTCTGGGGGGACAGTCGTCAGCCGAACTCGTACGCATGGGCAGGGTAGCTGAGCCCAAAACTCTGTCTAGGACAGAATCCCCAGATGCATAAAAGTCCTGAGTTACGTTTTGACAAGGATTCGGAGGGTTATCTCCTCTGTCCAAGCCTTTACACGGCCTAGTGCTTAACTCCTGTTTGAGAGGAGATTCCCAGAAACAATCAATGTAGAAAAGGATTTACCTGGTGATAGGCCAACTACATCTGAATTTAACACTTGTGGGGAGTTAAAAATCCCTATCCCACAAGTCTAGCCTAAGCTAGTTGGTGTATGACCCTATAAAATAAAACTTGCTAGTAAATTTTAAAATTATATCGTTTATTTTAAAGGTTGTTCTTAGTCAGAGGGTAAATGGCATGAAACTTATGTGGTGTTTTGACTCAAAAATTGAAACAAAATGACTAAGCAAAGAGAAATGAAATGCAAAAAGCAAAAACTATTCTCTTTATATTTTCAAATAGAAACTTGAAAGCCAAAAAGAACAAATCTTTTTATATTTTTTCAAAAACAATGATATGCTATGCAATCTAGACTAAAAACCTAATCTACATGCATATAAAGCAAACATGTGTTTTTGTCTTTTTCTTTTATAAAATGCAAAAGAAAAATCAGCCTATAAACTAATGCAGACAAGTACTGAAAGCAAAGCAAATAGACAACTACTCTATACCCCAAGAAACCAACCCTAGGTTTCCCTAAAGTTAGATATCAACCTCTCTTGAAAAGAAGGCTTACAAAAGCAAACAAGCCAACAACTTTGGAATGAAAAGACTGAGCAAAAAGAGTGACATAAACAAAGGTCAAGAAGTCCCAAGTATCAATCTAAACCTACAAACAGAGGCTGCTCAGTACCTTGTACAACAAGGTCAAACCAAAAAAGGAGGTAGGGGGGAAGCACTAAAAACTAGTATACGTTCTTTTTAATTTTCTTTTAAAAAAGAAAAAGAAAAACTACCTACAAACTAAAAGCATGCAGATAACAAGAACAAAGCAAAATGAACTCTGCTATACAACCACCAAACAAACTCTAGACTGAACTAAAGTCAGCATAAACCCTACTTGGAAGGAAGGCTTGCATAAAAGACAAGTCAACTATTTTGGCAAGGTGAAGTTAACCAACAAAACAAGAAGGAAACCAACACCAACAAATTTCTGGAATCAAAACAAGATCATTAACAGAGGCTGACCAGAAACATAAGCCAAAAATCAAACCAAGCAAAGGAGATGGGGGAAAGTGCAAAGAACAAACCCTAATGCTATAAAAGGCTTACCACATAGATATAGAACAAGCAAAAAGGATGACACTAACTCCCTAGAGTCATGCACCTGCAGAGGACCCTAAAAGACCTACCCAAAACACCTTCAAACAGAAGAAAAATCACAAAAGAGGAAAAAAAACTGTTTAAAGGGGCATTCGCGACTGTCTATAAGTGCAACCCGCGAATGACTCGCGACTGTTCAGTATAGCAACCCGCAAATGCAAGAAAGTATTCGCGACTGTTCATAAGAGCAACTCGCGAATGGATGGAAAAATTCCCAAAAAGGTCAAAAACCACCTTAAGAAGGCAGGGGAAGTGTGCTATCAGATTTATAAAGTGTTCCTAAGTGGCAAGAAGGACCTGAAACAATGCAACAGACTGAAAGAAATCAAGAGAAAGCCCAAACAGACAAGGCTCTTCCCAGCGGAGTCGCAAGTTCTGTTGTAAAGGAAAGTATCCTATGGCTAGGGTTTAAGAGGCCATCAACGTACTGGGATTGAAAGAAAGATGTACAATGTTCAGCAAGCATATATAAGCAAGATCAGAGATGAGAAAGGTCCACACCTGAATAACTAAAGGCTGGTCCAAGCTTTCTCTTCAATCCTCTTCTTGATCCTCTCGCTCCAAGATACCTGCAAAACAAGTTATACCTTCCTCAAACCATTATGACCACATATAAAGAAATGATAATCAAATAAATATGAAATACTAATCTGAATAACATCATCATATGATCATAAACAAAGATTCAATCACACATTGAACAATGATTTGGGAAGAAGAAGGACATCACATATTTATTAATCCTGAAAACAAGTACAAGTATACCTTCTCTTCAGGTTTGGCACCTCACGAAACCTTGATCTGGTTCTGCTGCTTCTCTTCTCCAAAGAACTCAGCCTCCAAGCTCTGCAACACAAGGGGAAGGCCTCCAGGGAAAAGGTGTGGGCAAAGAGAGTCCCGATTCCTCCAGCATAACAATGCAGAAATTCAAGTCCCCTCTCATGGACCTCCCTACCTCTATTTATATGGTAAAGAAGCGATAGGGGCGAAGACAAAGTGGTTACAACTGCAGGAGTCAGTTGCATAACTACCCAAACTAACTCAAAAGGCGTGTTTTATGTTTTAAAGTTAAGAAACACATTCGCGACTATGGAGGAGGACAACCCGCAAATGATCCACGAGTTTCAGCAAGAGCAACCCGTGAATATATCCATTCGCGACTTGCTAAACTAGAGACTCGCGAGTCATTCGCGACTTTGCCTTAAGGAGAGTCATGAATACACAAAAAACGAATTTTTAAGGTATTTCTGGGAATTTTCAGACTTTGGTGTCTTCTGGAAAGTTTTAACTAACTGAAATACCTTTCCAACGGTGCAAAAATGAGGTCAAACGGAGTTACAGAACTCAAGATATGGGTCCTCCAAGATAGGTTTTTTTTCAGTGACTTTCATGAAGTGCCGACATGCGACGAAATCATGGGAAAGTGATCACAGGCAGAGATGTGTCATTTTGGGCTATAACAGTATTAAACGACATCCCTTAACCTAGTCAAAATGAAAATAAATTGAGACACAATGCAGACTAGTTGGTTCATCCCAGTGGCATCAAAGTATTGTAGACAATGTGTTTGAAGGAAGTCCTAAACCAAAATTATACACAGTTAACTCCATAACTCAATTCATTTTGGTTTGGGTAATTACATAGTGGCATTCTAGATTGGCATATAAATCATCAATAACAAGGAAATAAATCATTCATATACATTCATAATGATTATGCATCTACGTGTAGATAAAGCATTTCATAACCATATCATCATCATAATAAAAGGATCATGTAAATAAAAGATTGAATCCATATGCATCTATATATATAAGAATCTGTCCAAAATATAGTAATGTTTACAATAAGGAATCCCAACAACTCTCGAAAAGTGATACATTGATAATAAAAAACCATGCCCGTAGCATGGGGGCGGCTCTAGAAGATGTCAACTAGTCATAAAATTACTTGGAGGATTCCTTGTCTCCTTATCATCATTATTAGATCTTGCATGGGGTAGGTCCCCCTGCATCAGATCTTGAAACCCCTAGGTACCGATAGCAATATAATGCATCATTGTACGCCACTCAAAGGGTGCTTAGTAGCACACTACAATCAACTCATCGTCTAGATACTTTCACATGTCGTTAACTACTCCCTTGAGAAGTTGACCTATGTCTCGGTGCATTCCCTCTATGATTTCCTCGACACTCCTCCTCCTACACTATGCCCGAGGGGAAGGGTTAAGTTCATCTACCTTGTCATTTTGTTAATGAAAACCTTTTGGGGATATTGGACCCACATCTACACACACATATGATGAATCATCAGTTTCATGAGCACATATAAAATCTAGCTACTCTCTATGTTAGTGTTGTAAACACATCTATAATCATAATGCATCAATCATGCATACC
Source organism: Pseudotsuga menziesii (assembly GCA_001517045.1). NCBI lineage: Eukaryota > Viridiplantae > Streptophyta > Pinopsida > Pinales > Pinaceae > Pseudotsuga > Pseudotsuga menziesii. Next base: position 193,349 of record LPNX010231832.1, on the reverse strand, counting down.
GCTAGGCCCCTAGGCCTGGCTGGTAGGTCGTGGTAGCTTTGGGTCACCCTTGAAGTCCATCCCTACATAAGGGTAGTCTTCGATGACTACTAGTAGCTTCTACAATTGTGAAAATAATCTCTAACTAAAGATCCTACCCACGACATTGCTACCCTCTAAAATCATCATCTTTCCCTATCAATGCATCCTAGGCTCCACCAACCCGCTCTCATATTATGATGTGAGGTCGCAACGTAGGAATTTTCTCAAAGAAAAATGCATAGATAAAAGTAGTGAACCTGAAATCGCCACTATTTTGATTGCAGTGGTTCAACTAGTGTCAAGCTACTACTAGGAAAACCTGGGTCCACCCAAAGTAGGTCCCTGCCATCAACTACTCTACTATGAGAATCTGACCGCCCAATATCTTGTGGGTACCACTAGATCCAAGTACTCATACAAATCCCATCGTCACTGCATGTGTCTCTAGGCTCTCTATTTCCACCAAGATTATGGAGGATCCATGTAACTACATGCCATCCACATAGTGACAAAATAGGATATCCTCCATTTCCACATCCTATAGACGCACGAGATGAGTATCGCAAATATCCCACAAGCATGGGAGGCTTGTCTTGAAGTACATCTATGTTGTAATAATTATTTGTGAAAATAGAAAACACTATTTGATTCTTTATGCATTCTCTTGGCACTATTTATGTGTGATGTTATTAAAGGATGAGTAGATTTTCCATGGTTTAGTTTTGTTTTATTTTCGTTTCATTTGAATCTATACCAAAGTTGCACAACCCTTTGGTATGTTCCCTTTTGCATGTGTGTAATAATTTGCACACAACACTTTACAAGAATCAAACCCTTTACCCTCGCATAGATGGATAAAATTGATTCTAGTACTTCTACGATAGTTGTTCACGATCATGGGTCGTTCCTCTTAAATGCTGCATAGAAAACCCCAATAACCAGCCCCTCATTCAAGCCTGACTCTATCTTATTTTTGCAATCTACTTCTCCATGGAATGCAACTCTATATGAACATAAAAAAAATCATTGTAAAACTCCTCCGCATTGATTCAATCTATGGAGATTTGATCCCTACAATCATTGTTGTCCAATAGATCTAGCAATCAGTTAGAGCCATGTTGGTCTCATTTCGTCCTACAGTTGATACTACCAACAAGAGGACAAGATTCTACCTACTCTTCTCTTCTTAAATCACAACTCCTCTAAATATTGAAGGCTCTCCTCACAATGGATTTACTCTTGTGACTTTAATGATTTATGACAAGTATCACCCTTGCCAAGTTCTATCTCAGCCTCCAATTCCTCTCGTTTAGCTTGCATGATTACTCAATAAAAAAGGCAGGTTTAAATGCATTACTCTGTTAACCTTGAATGTCAGATTGGACAACAGTAAAAAGTAGTTGACCCGTAGCTTCAGTTGCATTAAACTCCTTCAAAACTAAACTTCTCCTTCTTTCTCACCAAACACACACCGAGATCTGTAATAGAGACTCATCAAAAGATGAAACTTCATGGACTAACAATGGCCACACAAAAATACACACACTCCAACAGTCCACTCACAAAACAACAATCTACCCTCACCTCCTACTTATATGCCTCACAGGATTACATCCTTACGACACTCATCTTTCTGGGAACTCCCGTGAGGGTATTAAGCCCAAATGACTAGCTCTTATACCAAATAAATAAATTCAAGAGTAGATGTGATTTACACACAAATTAAAGCTGAGTTGAGTTATGTTATTCATCAACAAATTCTACCTCTTTATACTTGAATTTTTCCCTCAACCACACTAACAAACTCTTGAGAAAATATCTTAACCACACACTAAATATAGGAAACTTCTTGGAGAGAATTTCTCTCACACCCTACTATCTAACAACCCATCTACCAACTCCCCAATGAATATGATATGATGAACATTATTTCTAAATCTTCACATGAAAAACATAAATCACAATAGACAATGACTCTCACTGAAAACCATCCACACATTTAATCATATAAATGTACAGAAGATAAGCTCACAAGGCTCTCTCATGTTATGAGGCCCTCCCATGAGGGGATTAAACTCAAACCAACTCTCTTAACGTGATAGAAAATGAAAGAATAGACATTGTTTCTTTCCCATACTAAAAGGTGTTTTGAATGATTTATTATGATCAAACCATGGTACATACTTATACATCAAGCTTTGCCTCAAGATAGACACACAATCTTAGCCACACTAACAAACTAACCACAAACCAAAATATGATCTAACTAGCTGGAAATAATATCTCAATTCGAACTAGATCTAAAAGTCTTCTTAAAACTGAGAATCAAACCTCTCACATAAAGATAAACTTTAGCTTACAATAACCAATACATAAACAAACCATCACCTAATAGTATGATGAAGAATCACACATTAAATAATAAGACAAGTTGGAGTTAACATTTCAACAACTCCCTTCCTTAACACAACTCCCTTCCTTAACATAAAGCCAAGTGAAAGCCAATTAGTTTTTATGATAGAAGAATTTGATATAAACACTGTGCTAAGCCTAATGATAATAGAACACTCAAACTCTACCCCTTCTATTCTTTTGGTAAATTAAGTAGATTGTACCTATTAAGTCCACTTCATATCTACTAAGTTTTTTAAGTTTTTGAATTAAATTGATGGTATATTACCTCTTACCAATTAGATATATGTCATCTCTGTAAATTTATGTAAAGTTCATATGTACTAAATGTTTTAAGTTTTTAAAATAAATTTATGATATATTACCTCTTACTAATTAGATATATGTCATCTTTGTAGATTTATGTAAAGTTCATATCTATTAACAATGAAGTAAGCTATCTACTCGACGATTTGCGCGGGGGCCCACCCAACGTCATCGAGTGGATAGCTTACTCTGTTACCCTCTCTGAGACTGAGACTTATCGACATATACTTCTTCTCCGGCATTCGCCCCGTCTCCAGACCACCCGGGTGTTGATCTCATCCCATTGTGCAATGAGTCTTAGCTTCTTACATTGCAAATTGAAACTCCCTTGAACGTTTAAAATTTCTGTACTTATCATTTGATTTGGACTCTTCTCTAACGAGCTTGCTAAATTCAATCCATTAGCGGATCATGGCATTGGCACTAGAATATACAAAGCTACTTTTATTATTATTAATGTTTTCGGAGACTAAGTGGGATGACATACAGAGACCTGCTAAAATATTAGCACCAGCTTTGATTGTATTCGGAGATTCGACAGTAGATCCAGGCATTAACAACAACTTATCCACGGTTCTTAAGGCTGATTTTATACCATATTGGAGAAATTCCATAGATTATAGACCCATCGATCGCTTTTGCAATGGAAGGCTAAGTGTTTTCCACAGAGATTCCATAGAGCATAGACCTATCAAATAGGATTTTACTAGCATATAATAGTGTTTACACAGGTCTAGCTTGATCAACTTAATTGCGAAGCGATAGAACATTATGCAGTCACTGTATAAGCAATTAAATATGCAGAGAAATTTTCAAGTGCATGAAAGTGCAAATACGAGTAAGACGCAAATAGTGGTAAATCTCGATTTCATGGAGGGTAACAGAGTAAGCTATCCACTTAACGACATCATGTAGGCCTCGGTGCAAGTCATCGAGTAGATAGCTTATTCCATTAACAATGGGTGGGAAGGGATAAGTAAATGGAAATTTGCTTAATAGAAAGCCTTGATGTTTTCAATATTTTGAAAATAGAAAGCGTATATATTTTTATAAATTTAATATAAAAATAACAATCATATTGGACCATGTAGAGTCACATGCATTGCACTAGGAGTGTAATATTCCAATGCAAGGATTACGTTCATAATAAGATGTCAATTCCCTGTATCGCAAATTCATCCCCCGTTATTTATGAAGGATGTAGACACACCTTGCAATCCCAAGTCCTCTTTGTGTGATAATGAAAACATATCATTTCCGGAAGATTGACCCGGATGTGAAAATCAAACTTCCACTATCTCCCTTTTGTCCCACCAAGAAAATGAAGAAAATGGACCAAGAGTAACAATAAATGGTTTGTATGATTCAGGTCAGCCATGCTCTACTTGGATTCAACCTTTAACACCCAAGTGGGTGGTGCCTCAAACAATTGATAGGTCCTCTTTGGAATATTTAAAAAAAAATCTACGTGAGTTACCCTGGACCACCATGGCGCAACCAATATGCACCCCACAACAGAGTGTTTAATGCACATGTTCTTGCGAGGCATCCCGATGAACCGATGGCAACAGGGCGGGCAGGGCAGGGCTAGATGGATAGATGCATCATGCGGCCACCAATATGCACTATCCACCATCATGCAGGAGTCTAATATGCATCCATGGCCATCTGTTCAGGCTCCATCACATGCTTAATGCAACCGTACGTGACAGCTATAGGTTCTAGATTTGTATGTGACAACGTTGCAGGGTTTTATTTACCACCCGAATGCCGACTCTTAAGATGGATAAATGCATCATGTGGCCCCTAATATGCACCATCCACCATCATGCGGGAGCCTAATATGCATCCATGGCATCTGTTCAAGCTCCATCACATGCTTAATGCAACCATACGTGACAGCTACAGGTTTTAGATTCATACGTGACAGCATTGTAGGGTTTTTATTTACCACCCGAATGCGTTAATGTTTATTAAACCTCCCTGTCCATCAATAGATATTACAGTAGATCTTAAGCGCCGACATTCGGGTGGTAAATAAAACCCTGCAACGTTGTCATGTACGAATCTAGAACCAGTAGTTGTCACGTACGGTTGCATTAAGCATGTGATGGAGCCTAAACAGATGGCCATAGATGCATATTAGACTCCTGCATGATGGTGGATGGTGCATATTGGTGGCCGCATGATGCATTTATCCCTCTGGCCCTGCCTTGCCCGCCCTGTCGCCATCGGTTCATCCGATGCCCCACAGTAGGTGCATTAAACACTCTATTACGGGGTGCATATTGGTTTCCATGGCATGGCATTACCAAAAGAGTCGTTTCTATAATTGATGGTTTTTCAGAGTACTTTATATGAAATTTGTTTGTACCATTGAAATTTTGAAATTGCAATTATGAGGTGTCAAGATGGAATCTGAATCTATTTTTATATTAAAAAATCAAAAATTAAAATCCAATTAAAAATTGTTAAAATTGTAATTACAAGATATTAAGATGGAATTTACGTTAAAAATAGAATTTAAAAAATGAAAAATTAAAATATGTCCAAAGATTATATTATAGCTTCCTACTCAATAATTGTGGTAAAAGTCAAAGCTTAAATTATATAAACTACTTCATTGACAAAGTGCAATCCACTCGTTTGCATTCCCTTGATTCACTATGGGCTACTTTTAATGAGTTTCTAGTTGCTAAGTGTTGCTTTTGCTTCCATTGCAATTTGTAATAATAAGGCAATTTTGGTTGGTTGAGTTGTACTAAAACGAAACTTTGGTGAAAGTTTTTTCATTATTAATTCAGGAAATCTTAAAGCTCATTAAATAATGAAATAGAAAAATTTGAAAAATACTCAATCCTAATTTTGACCAAAATAAAATTTAAAAAAATTGATACTTTTGAGAAAAACACAAAATGGTCATTTGTTTTGATTATTCTCTTTATATCCTTTTTTTTCCTTGGCTCAGGAAAGAGAAGTTTTTTGTTGATGTATTTTTTATTACAGAAGGATTCGTGTAAGAAAGATGCTAACTGTGGTAGTAATAACACCTTTTGTTAAAATGTCATGTAAACACACAGGATGCCTTCGTAGAGTCGGTCTTCTGTTCATATATTATCTCTTCCTTTTGGGGTTGGATTGTACTTCTTATGTACAAGACTTCTCCGCTTAGTGTTGACTTCTCCAGTGCAGAGATGACGTTCCTATTAAGACGGTCATTGCCCATTTCCCACATTCATCCCTTGGTTTCAAGATGGATGTAGATACTCTATAGTTTCAAGTCAACTTTGTGTCATGAGGTTGAATTCAACGCTTAATTTTTTCTTTTTTTAATAAGAAAAAATTTTACAATTCAATAAATTTAATTTTTAAATATTTAATATATAATTTAAGAATAATTTATATTGATTATTATTTTTTCAACTTTTATATAAAATTTAAAATTGAATTAACATAGATTACTCTATATTTTCATTTAAACTTTTATTAAAATTAAATGTGAAATAAAAATATGTTAATAATATAATAAGCAGTGATTTGTATGATTTCAAGTCATATGTAATAAGCAGTGATTTGTATGATTGCATGTCAAGGATGAACACTCAAATATGTGGTTTTTCATACCATTGATGGGTTCTTTTTACTCTGCTTGTTTTAAAACTTGTAGTAGTTGCCATCGTCCATGGTATGGCGAATTGCACATAAATGCACAACTGATGTCAGATTTGCAATTCTTGGCTCATCATGTACCAATTTTAATCAGGTTGCTATCATCAATATTTCCTCACCACAATTAGTATTAGTATCACATTTTTAGAGCACAATTAGTATCACATTTTTACTGATAACAACAGGAGAGTAGTTTTTGTTATTGTTCTAATACTTATCATCAATATTTCTCCAGCACAATTAGTATCACATTTTTACTGATAACAACAGGAGAGTAGTTTTTGTTATTGTTCCAATACTTAGAAGCCCCTAGATAACCCACAACGCATTCATGCCAGCAGTTAAACTACATGTTTTGGCCTTGTGCGGTTTGTTAAATAGCTTGGTATTAATAGCATATGGCCTCAACCTCAACCCACAAGAAAATAAATACATGAATTTAGAATCATTACGATGGCTAAACTTGAAAGAGAATAGTTCGGGAGGTTCCTATGCTTCTTGGGAGACAAAATAATATTATTCTAATAGATGTGAAGACTCCTAAAGATATTTTATCTATTTATGTTCATGTGTCAAAGAAGAGATTCATACATAGATGAGCATAAGTATTAGTGATGGAGGACCTAGATTATGACTCTCACATCCAAATGTTGATAGGGAGAATCTAGATTTTCTAACTCCTGAAGAGCCAGTGGAACTAGTTGATGTACCTCATGTAAAAAGGATACATCTATGATGCTCATAATTCAGAAGGAAACTCAGAACAATATTCAAGAATCTTGCTATGATTCTTAATATTAGAGGTGTGGCAATCACTAGATAAGATTTTCCTCAATTAAAGGAAAATGTGCAGCAAAGATCCTAAATACTTTCAGGATGATGGAATGAAAGTCCATTTCCATATATATGAAAATAAATATGAAGTTTAAATCATATTTGGAAGATCTGAAAAGTTAGTTCATCTCTGCATTTGGAAGGATTCACCTCTGATTATTGCTCTTGAGCGTTGATCTTTGGCATTTCAAATTGGCTTCAAGATTTTAAAATTTTTTGTAGGTGTCCTCGCCCAGCTTGCTCGCTGGATTGCTGGTGGATTTGGCTTTTGCTTAGCAACTCATGGGATTTCTTTCTCACGTTAAAAGGATTTGTGTTCTGATTTAGTTGATTGTTCTTGGTTCTGCCTATGTGGGCCTCGTGCTCTCGGAGTTTCCTCTTTGTGGTGGCATCATGACTGCTAGTTTTTCTTGTTTTTTTTGCAAGATCCTTCCCCTGGTGGTTTTAGAGGTTTCAATAAAGGTGTCTCTTGCCTAAGTGGTTAGCTTGTTGTGTGGAGTTGTCAGAGGTGTTTTTAGCTTCGAATTGGTTTGGTGATTGGTGATAGGAGGATTGGCTTGATCTTTTCTTTGGGAGTTTTGTAGGTTTTGTGAGTTTCCTAGGGCTCTGGTTCAAATGGATTCTGGAGGGGTTCCTCCACTCTCTCTTCCTCCCGATATGGAAGCTTTCAAAAGGCTGATTGCTTCCAGCGATAAGAGAAAGGGGGGGGGGCTTCTAATAAGTTTGTAAAGAAGCCTTGACATTCCTTCGGTTGAATGGACTTGCTGATCGGCGTTAAAACTTGTTGAGAGGGGGCTCATTGGTCAATTCACTGGCCTATGGACCTCCCAAGGAAATTGAAGGATGGGTGCAGAGGAATTGGAAGCCTCTTATCTCGGAGGATATTCGTAGCCACTTTGTTGGAAGAGGTTTCTTCGTTTTTGTCTTTGAATTTGCTAATGATAGAGATCTGATTTTCCGGAATGGCCCATACTTCATGGGTCCTCGGGGTCTTTACCTGAATAAGTGGACCCCCGATTTCGACCCTTCCCAGGACGTCCCGTCTGCAGTTCATGTATGGGTAAGATTACCCTTCCTTCCTTTGCATTATTGGAATACTGAATCTTTGGTAATTATTGGGAATAAGCTCAACAGATACATAGACCGGGCTGAAAGGAAAGACCAATTTTCCTGTGCTAGGATTTGTGTAGAAGTGGATCTAGAGACTGGTCTGCTCGAAGCAATTCAGTTAACTGTTGCATACTGGTCTTACACACAAGGAGTTGGACTATGAGCAAATTCCGTTTAAGTGTAGATTTTGCCACGGCTATGGCCATTTCGCTCGAAATTGCAAAAAAAATCTGAAGAGGCTAATGCTAAAGAGAAAGAAGACCAATGGATTCAAGTCCAAAAAACAGGAAAATCAATGCAGGGATTTAAAAAGAAAGGAAAATCAGCAATTGGTGATCCTGTGGCCGGGACAGCTTCTATTTCCCAGGCTGTTGATATCCCTGAAGATGATCATAATCCTTTTGTTGTCCTAAATTCCTCTGAAACTATTATTGAAGAAGGCAAATTGAGTAATATGGAAGTGATCGAGCCTGTCTTAGAAGATATTTTTGTTCTTAAGGATTTAGCTGGTCCTTCCTTTGTTGCTCTTCCCCTAGAAGGTGTTTCTCTTCCCTCTTATCCTAGTGATACTTGCTCTCCTCCTTCTTATGCTGAAATTGCCCGGAAGAAACATGATGTTAGTCCTGACTCTTCAGAAGATGATTCCTTTGAGCTAAAAAAACAGTTGATAGGAAGTCTAAAAAGGAGATAAGGGAGGAAGAGGCTGAAAGGCTCAAGACTCAAGGCAGTCAGGCAACAATTGAAATGTCTTATGGGAGAAATAAGAGAAACAGGCCTCCTAAGGGAGTAATTACTCCCTCTTCATTGGGTAAGTAATTCTTTTAACCTCTTGGAATTGTAGGGGGTTGGGGCTCTCTAGAAAAGCTGAAGCTGTTAAAAATTTAATGAAATTGGATCCTACTAATCTCCTATTGCTCCAAGAGACTAAAATTGAGGAGGACGCTCTCCTTCTCATTAGCAAAAACAAGTGGAATATGACTTCTAGTAAGGCGGTCAGCACTAAAGGTTCCTATGGGGGGCTTGCCACATTATGGCGCAAAGAGAATTTTCAGCTTATAAATGAGTATGCCACTCAACATTGGATCCTTTCAAAGATTTTACATTATAAAAGTAAGATAATTTTTTCCCTTTTAATCTATACGTTCCAGTTAATTATGGGGAAAAAAAGAATGTTGGCAGTCGATTTTTTATTTCCTTGAGCTCCATTCTCCAGCAAACATTATTATTGCAGGAGATCTCAATATGACTTTAGCTTCGACTGAGAAGAAAGGAGGAGTGCGTGGTAAAGATTTCATGCAAGACGTTGTGGAAAAAATGATACAAGATTGGGATTTGGTTGATTTAAAGCCTAAGTTTGGTCATTTCACGTGGTCAAACCAGTGAGTGGGGGCTACGAATATTTTTGCCAAGTTAGACCGGCTCTTAGTTCATGGTCCTTTGTTGGATAGTAAGTGGATGATTTCAACTAAAATTCTTCCCAAGCTGGCATCTAATCATCATCCAATTACACTGCAATTCAAAATTGAAGATGAGCTTGGACAAATTCCTTTCAGATTCAGTCCACTTTGGATTGAACGTGAAGGGTTTATGGATATTGTCTTTTAGGTGTGGTCCAATTTTGTGGTTGGCTCTCCCAGTTTTGTCTGGGAACAAAAACTGAAATGGACCAAGTTTGCTTTGAAGAAGTGGATAAAATTGCACCTTTTAACTCCATTGAGTACCAGGAAGGATAAAGTAGCAGAGCTCTCTGCTTTGCAAGTTGATTGGAAAATAGAGAAGTAACCTCCTCTCATATCGCCCTTCATCAGATTGCTCAGCTTAAAACTAATATTTCTTTCAGACAGGAGGTGGAGCATCTCATATTGAAGTCAAGAAGTCTTTGGCTGAAGGTTAGGGATAAGAACTCTTCTTTTTTTCACCGTCAATGCAAGGCTAGGCTTTCCAGAAATCACATTTCAAAAATCATTGATGATGAAGGGGTCATCATTAAAGGTCAAGATATTCTTAAGCAGTAAGCTAGCAGGCACTTCTAATTGTTGTTTAAAGATGATGGTTTTTCCTATGAGGAAGTGTCTTCTGATTTTCTGCTCAATGTTCCTTCTCTGGTCAGCATTGAGGAAAATTTGATTTAATGAAGCCTTTCTCTAAGCAGGAAATTGTGGAAGTTATTTGGGCCATAGGGTCAGACTAAGCTTCTAGGCCATATGGTTTTTCGACACAATTTTATAAAGTTTGCTGGCCTATAATCAAGTCTGACTTACTGACAATGATCAATGCCTTCCAGAAAAAAAGCTAAAATGGGTGGGTGCACAAACTCTGCTTTTCTTTCCCTCATCCTTAAAGAAGTCAATCCTTCTACTTATGATAGGTTTAGACCAATTTCTCTGTGTAATGCTTCTTATAAGATAATAGCCAAACTTTTAGCAAACATACTAAAGCCATTGCTCGGCAAGTTGATCTCTCCTCTTCAAGGGGGTTTTGTAAAAGGCAGACATCTTGTGGATAACGTCATAGAAGTTCAAGAAGCTTTGCACTCTAGTTTCTCATGAAAAGAGAAAGGCATGATAATAAAGCTGGATATGAAGAATGATTTCGATCAAGTTAAGCTCCCTTTCCTTTATGAAGTCTTGATTTCTTTTGGCTTATGTCCAGAATTTGTTTCCTTGATTAAAGCATTAACTGATAAGCCTTGGATTGCCCCTTTAGTAAACGGTAGACCCACTGATTTCTTTAAAGCCACCCGAGGCCTTCGTCAAGGTTGTTCGTTGTCCCCCTTCCTGTACATCTTGATGGCTGAAACCTTTAGCAGAAAATTATTAGCTGAAAAGGAAGCCGGATATATCCCGGGCATCAAGATTACTAGGGGTATTGATCCAATCAACCATGCTCTTTTTGCGGACAATTATCTTCTCTTGGGAGGGGCCTCTATGTCAATTGCTCGGGCCTTTAATGATATTCTCAACAATTTCTGCTTAAGTTCAGGTGCTTTGATAAATAAAAGCAAAAGTGTTGTATATGGCTGGAATATAGACCATCTTGCTCTACTCCGGATTTTAGATCTCTTTGGCTTTCCTATATATGTCAAGTGGGAAAAAACCAAGTATTTAGGTCTCCCCTTAACTCTTGGTCTGGCTCCTCCTTTTCTGTGGATTGAAGTGCTGGCCAAGTTTAAGGCTAAAATAGCCTCGTGGGGGGGTCAGTGGTTTTCTAAAGCTAGGAAACTGATCTTGATCAAATTAGTTCTTTCAGCGCTCCCCGTGTTTCAGTCATCTTTGCTTCTTGCTCCCAAAGCTATCTCTGCTTAGCTATCTAAACTCATGAGAGATTTCTTATGGAATGGAGGGAAAGATGGACAAAATAAGATGCATTTGGTGAGATGGGAGGTTCTCAAGCGCCCCTCTTCAGATGGTGGTCTTCAAATTCATGATCCTAGTCTTGCTAATTTGGCAATGGTAGGCAAGCCAGTTTGGAGCCTTTTGATGATCCCAAGCACCCTGTAAGTAAAATTTTCAGGATGAAGTATTTGCATGGTGGTTCTTTACGAAATATATTTTCTATAAATACTCGTTCTGGCTCTGTTATTTGGAATTCCTGTAGGAAATGTTTTGGGTTTTTAAAAAAAAAATTTATAGGGTCCCAGGTAATGGTATGAAGACCCTTCTTTGGGAGGATTCCATCTCTGGCACTCCACCTCTTTCCTCTGTTTCTCAATTACATGAGATAATGATTTGGTTCAAAAACAAAAGTTTAATTTGCTTTGCTGATATCTGTAAGTGGGATTTCAATGGCAATTGGTCTAGATGGAACTTCCCAGATCTTCTTGTTCATTTTATCCCCCATAAATCGATTATGTCTTCTCTCCTTACGGGCCTCGCTCCACTATTGATAATGCGTTTCAGTCTCTGCTTCCAGTTCACAATTCCTCCTTTACTCCTGTGATTTGGAATTCAGTGTGGCATTCCTGCCTCCCAAAGGTTAATTTTTTTGTTTGGTCGCTATTAAAAAATAAAATTTTGACAGGTGACAATCTACAGAAGCGTGGATTCAATGGGCCTTTCAAATGTTGTTTTTTCCAGGTTGCTTCTGAGACTACCGATCATGTATTGGTGAGCTGCTATTTTGCCAGACAAGATTGAAATTTGGTTCTTCAATCTGTTAAGCTTATTTGCCCGATTCAAAATATTGTCAAGCAATTCTACACAGTCTCGCATGACCGGCGACCTCCAAAATGCAATGTTGTAGTCTTGTACAAATTCTGGCACTCAATTCCAAAATTTTTGTTGTGGTCATTATGGATTGCAAGGAATAATTGCATCTTCAGTGATCAGTGGCCCAAACTACAGCTTGCTGTCATGAAAACGTTATCATGGTTAGCATAATTATCACCCTGCTTCTTTTTTGCCAGATTCGATTCGTTTGGGTTCTTGTTCAAATGTTGTGGGGAATACTAATTTGAAGCCTGTTTTGCCCCCGTCGTGGAGGTTACGAGGTGATATCGGTGCTTTCAACTCTTTCTGGTCGAGTTCATCTTCAGCTATACTTTTTTTTATGGAGCTTCGAAAGGTAATCTCGAGGTCTTTGGCGCTGGTGGCCTTGTCATATCTTCGAATGGTTTGTCCTCTATTAGGTTTAGCTGGGGGCTTGGCATTATGACTAATAACCAGGCGGAGAGTTACAGCCTGCTTCAGGCGATTCAGTTGGCTAAGAACAAAGGATATAAGTCTATCCAAATTTTCAGGGATTCTGAAATATTGATCAAAGCTTTAAATTCCTCTGATAGTCTTAAAAATTTTGCTATGATTGTAACTTTGCAAAGAATTGAGAGAATTTTAAAAGCCTTTGACAAGGTTGATTCCTTTCATATCCTTCGGGGATTAAATATTTCTGCTGATGGCTTGCAAACCAAGCTTGTCATCTTCCTCAAGGTTTTCTCAGTATTAATGGGGAACCCAGCTATTTTTACCCTATTCCATAATTTCTAAGTAAAGGAGACTGATTGGGCGTCTCTATTCCTGTATAGTTGTAAAGTCACATTTTCTCTAGTATTTGTAACTAGGTTGATTGGTTTTTGTCAAAATAGACCTGTTTTTTCCTTTCTCAATAAAACTATCTGTTTTTCTTATAAAAAAAAGATAAATAAATGTGTGTGTGTTTGTGTGTCACATATTTTTATGCGTGGCACATTTGATGTGACATAACTTATATACATATAAGATATGGTCACATGATACCGCATTTATAACTTTTTCTCCCTTCAACGTTGTCTATTTTCATTTATAAAATCAAGTGCACAAACAAAATTTAATAAATAAATAAAAAATGTGTGTATGTGTGTGACACATTTGATGTGACATAACTTATATACATATAATATGTGGTCACATGATACCCTCTTTATAACTTTTTTCTCCATGTTCAACTTTGTCTATTCTCATTGAATAATCTACTTGTATCATTTCATCATTAACTAGCATTTGCACCAAGAGGTGCAAAAAAACGCCGAGAGGGGAAAAATATTCAGTCTTTTCGCAAGCCAACCTTTTTTTTTTACCTTGGGAGAGTGCATATTAATACTGAGTTTTGAAATTTTACGTTAAAACATTTATAATTGAGTTTTTTTGGGGTTTCGATTTGGATTATAAAGTGTGAAAGAAATAATAATAATAAAAAAACTGACAGTGACCAGGAAATTGCCAACCATCCGGGCCTAGATGTGATGCACTTTGAATATTTCTGAATATAAATATTTCCAATTGCACAATGTGTCTGTTCTAGAAGTACCAATGTGTAAGTACAACAGATCCCGTGTTATTATGACACAGGAGCCCAAATTTTACATACGAAGATTACTTGGTAAGAATGTTTGTAAATATTAAAGGGTTCTATTAAGATTTTATTTGATTATTGGGATACCTTAACTTACCCAATTTCCAAAAATTTATGTTTGATTTCTTTGTTTTGAAGGCATAATGATGAATTTTTGTTTTGATTTTTTTAACATCCCGCAACCCGCAAATCCGCAACTTGCGTATTGCGGCAAACTTTTCATTTGATATTTCATTTTTCAAACCCGCATCCCTCAAATGCAAGATGCGAGAGAGTTTTTAAATGTGCTAATTTTAATAAACTCAAATCCTACATCCCGCAATGTGCGGAATACGGGTTGCGGAGTTCCTATTATTTTTGTTTGGTTTGTGTCTGCCCGCAACCCACATCCCGCGAAATGCGGAATTGGGGGATGCAGAGCTAATTGAATCAATTTTGTAATACTTTGTGTTCCCGCATCACGCAAGCCGCAAGTTGCGGAATGTGGGTTGTGGAACAATTAATAAATTTACAAATTTTGTTTTGATCCCGCCTCCTGCAAAGCTAATCCTGCAGACCTTAACATTGTTAATAAGATTTTTAATATTAGGCATTCAAAATCTTCTAAAATGTAATAATTATAATCATTTTGCATCTCTGTTAGCATAAAATTACAAAAATTTATAGTGTTGACCACTCGTGTGTCTATTGAATCAGTTCATATGCTCCCCTGGTTCTGTGCAAATGAAAGTGGAAGAGCTATTACTGAAACAAATAAAACTTGAAATAATTGGCATTGTTCTCTTAAGTACAAAAAAAACACACTAATTAGAAAACAGATCTTGAAATAATTTCTTAAACGAATTAATTGAGAGTCACTAAGGTTTGCATCAGAGAATTCTTTAACAAATGTTTTGATATCTTGGGTTGTTAGTTAAATTAGTTACAGAAAGTAAATTATGATTTTCTTTACCATTGCCCATTATTGACTACACAATATTAGTCTCGGTCTCTTGTTCAAAGTCCAAATGATCTTGAACTGTAGCTCAATTATTATGACCCCAAGTTTAACCATAAACTATTAAGATTGTTGTCATAAGCAAGCACTGTTTTGGAATAAATTAACCATAAACAAACCTTAACCAACTAATATTATGATATGACTATAGTTTGAAACCCCGAAACGCTCAAACTCTTGTGAAATATCCTTCCCTGCCTGTGTGTTTCGTGCTCAACGGTGCCTTTCTGCATGGTTTCCTACTGCCAAATGACTTTATGTGCTTTTTGTGCTCACCATTGTCCACAATTCTGTCTTTTTCGCAAGCCAACCTTTGGTTTTTACCTTGGGAGAGTGCAGATTAATACTGAGTTTTGAAATTTTAGGTTAAGATATTTATAATTGAGTTTTTTTGGGGTTTCGATTTTGGATTATAAAGTGTGAAAGAAATAATAATAAAAAAATGACATTGACCAGGAAATTGCCAACCATCAGGGCCTGGATGTGATGCACTTTGAATATTTCCGAATAGGAATATTTCCAGCTGCACAATGTGTCTGGTCTAGACAGATCCCGTGTCATTATGACATAGGAGCCCAAATTTTACCTACGAAGATTACTTGGTAAGACTGTTTGTAAATCTTAAAGGGTTCTATTAAGATTTTATTTGATTATTGGGATACCTTAACTTACCCAATTTCCAAAAAAATTATGTTTGATTTCTTTGTTTTGAATGCATAGTGATGAATTTTTGTTTGTATTTTTAACTTCCCGCAAACCGCAAATCCGCAACTTGCAGAGTGCGGTAAACCTTTCATTTGATATTTCATTTTTCAAATCCGCATCCCACAAGTGCGGGATGGGGGATAATTTTTATATGTGTTAATTTTAATAAACTTGAATCCCGCATCCCGCAACGTGCAGAATGCGAGTTGCGGAGTTCCTATTATTTTCGTTTGGTTTGTGTCTGCCCGCAACCCACATCCCGCAAAATGTGGAATTGAGGGCTGCGGAGATAATTGAATCAAGTTTGTAATACTTTTCCTTCCCACATCCTGCAAGCCGCAAGTTGCAAAATGCGGGTTACAGAACAATTAATGTTGACTGCATGGGCAGACCCGGGTTTACTATAATTAATCAACAACACCCCAAACTCACTGACCCTTTCGGCAACAGACCGCGAAGCGATCTGAAGTCTCACCCGAAGTGAATCTAATGGGTTGGCCAAGACTCAAGTGTCTTGGACCAGGTTTTGTGCATCCTACTTCTTCTTTCTTACTCCTGCGCGCCACTAGATCAACTAGCTCTGCGCATCGCACATCCCCTTCTACTCGCAGCGCTTCTACCCGTGCGATGCTTAACCCTGCGCAAGTCGCACGATTTCCCCTCGGGTTGCACAACTTCCACTTACTCACAATATTTCCAACCTTATCGCATCTCTGCGCACCGCGAAACACCTAACCTCTCCTCAACGCTAAGCCCTCAGCTCGCAGTATCGCGCACCGCAGCTCCTCTGCCGGTGCGATATCGCCTCTCTGCGATATCCTACCGCTACAACTTTAC
>LPNX010231832.1:132276-164778 GCA_001517045.1 Pseudotsuga menziesii | reverse complement strand
CACAGTCTGTTGCACTGCATATGCAGCGCGAGATCTCTCCTAGATCTCTGGTCTATCTCTATCTCTATGTTGCCTTTCTTTCAATATATCCTTCCCTCTTTGTCCTCTCTGTGGATGGTTACATCCAGACTCAAATGACTCACAGACAAGCTAGGTGTCTGGATCGTTACAACGCAGTCTGTCTGACTGATTCCTGAGTCTACAAAATTATCAACTGACCAACTAACTAACTGACTGATTAGCTAACCTTTACAATACAAAAATGCAAGCTTTTATAGGTGGCCCGAAGGTCTCGCCATTACAACACTGTGGGCCTGTCCCAACAGTAAACCCAAACCCTAAATAGTGACAGTCGGTCCTCTCTGTCCTTGAGGTAGCCGCTTCCCGTCACACCACAGCTCTCTGCAGTCTTCCATGCTTCCCGGGACTGACCATGGGTACTATGCACCGCTTCTCTTTCTGTCCTTCGCCTTCAATGCTTGAGCCTCGTTGCTCCTTCTTCTTTATGAGGGTCGTTGAGCCCTCCTGTCTTCCGCCGCTGCCTTCAATGTAGTGGTTGAGATTTCTTCTCTCGGCCGCTCGGGTACCGTTGCCTTCTTTGAATTTTGTATCCCAAAAGTCATGGTTTCCAGCTCTGCTCTCCAGCTGGAAACGTGCTACGGCGTCGTAGCTCTGCCCTGTCCTCTTTCCGCCAAAACTTATCTCTTTCCGCCAAAACTAGCAGCTTCTTATGTAGCTGCAGGACCCTGCTCCAACAATTAATAAACTTGCAAATTTTGTTTTGACCCGCCTCCCGCAAAGCTGATCCTGCAAACCTTAACCAACTAACATTGTTCATAAGATTTTTAATATTAGCCATTCAAAATCTTATGAAATGTAATAATTATAATCATTTTTCATCTCTGTTAGCATAAAATTACAGAAAGTTACAGCGCTGACCACCCATGTGTCTATTGAATTAGTTCATATGCTCCCCTGGTTGTGTGCAAATGAAAGTGGAAGAGCTATTGCTGAAACAAATAAAACTTGAAATAATTACCATTGTTCTCTTAAGTACAAAAAAAACACACTAATTAGAAAACAGACCTTGAAATAATTTCTTAAACGAATTAATTGAGAGTCACTAAGGTTTGCATCAAAGAATTGCTTTAACAAATGCTTTGATAGCTTGGGGTGTTAGTTAAATCGATTACATAAATTAAATTATGATTTTCTTTACCATTGCCCATTATTGACTACACAATATTAGTCTCGGTCTCTTTTTCAAAGTCCAAATGATCCTGAACTATAGCTCAATTATTATGACCCCAAGTTTAACCATAAACTATTAAGATTGTTGTTATAAGCAAGCACTGTTTTGAAATAAATTAACCATAAACAAACCTTAACCAACTAATATTATGATATGAATATGGTTTGAAACCCCGAAATGCTCAAACTCTTGTGAAATATCCTTCCCTGCCTGTGTGTTTCATGCTCAACGGTGCCTTTCTACATGGTTTCCTATTGCCAAACGACTTTATTTGCTTTTTGTGCTCACCCTTGTCCACAATTCCCCTATATGCTAGTAACATTGTTGTATGAGGGCTCTTGAAGACAAGCATTCTTGTTCTCCTCACCTCCTATGACATAGGCTCTCCAACGGGCAATACAATGGAGTATGTCCTCAACCTCGTCACCACCTCAAAGAAAATTAGCAAGTGGGAATTACAAATGAGGTGATGAAGGCTTCAGACACCCGCCACCCTAGTACGAGCATTCGCTCTAACTGCCTGTCGTTGAACATGGCCCCCATGCAGTAGGACTTTCGAAGCTGTGACCTCTTCGAGGATTTCTAGGAACACACTCCAGAGACAGGAAAACCATCGTATTGTGCAGCTGGAAGTATTCCTATTTGAAAATATTCAAAGTGCATCACATCCAGGCCCTGATGGTTGGCAATTTCCTGGTGCAGAAAACCAAGATGATAAAGGAACATAATTTCATATTCGCCAACCATCAGTACCCCCTGACAAATGAGCTTCTGGAACCATACAACCATTGCTGTCTAAAAGGAATCTCAAGCCCTCACGTAATTGAGCACTTTTGGCCTTTCTCTCGGTGCTCATTCATCCCCATTTTTCAGCAGCTCTGGACGATGGCGCTATATAGGGTGAGCTAGACAAACCGGAAAATACCTTACCAGCATAGCTGCACACTTGACAACTGGAAATGATAACAATAGTACAAGTGACAGTGAGCGAGGATCTTCACTCCTTACGAAAAATCCATTCAAGTCATCTACTCTAATATTCAATTATCATACTGGCCATGGATAAGACCTTAGGTGTTCTCTTGCGTTGCTTCCTAGGTGGGTCAAGGCATTTGGACTTGACCTTCCTTGCCTTTTCGCAAATGCTCCAGGTGGGATAAAAATGCATTCAGCTGGCTGTGTTTCTTTGCTTCATGTAGAGGCAAGATTTACTGTTTCAAATATATAAATTTCATGATGGATCCCCGAAGTTGGGACAATAGACGATGTTGGGAACATAATCTTGACCTATAGAATGTTGCGAATAGCGTCTGGGGACTCAATTACTGGTCAGAAAAAAGATATCATACGTGGGAATGTTCTTTATGTACCAGGTTCATCGGGACATTTCGTCCACGCTGAGAGATTTGGTTCATCAGCCGATCTTGAACCACATATATTTTTTATTTGCTTCTCCAGTTATATTCATCATGGATCAGCTTCTTATCAATATCTGCACAATTTAATTCAACGGAATCAACATAGACCCCCAATCTGCAACCTGCCTTCATCTGGATTGCTCGATTGTGGGTACATTTTATATTTTTCCAAGCTGATGCGATTCAATCCATCGCACAAATCTTATCTGCGGACTACATTCAATCCCTCAATCAAGTCTCAAATAACATATATACTGTCCATCGTCATCCCGCTAAAATTTCACGAAACCCGCATCTCGCAATTTCTATATTATTATTAATTGCAATTTTCAGCATAATCATTGTACACGATATTTTTAGGTCACTGTCAATTATTTTTTATTATTTCTTGCATGCTTTATAATCCAAAATCGAAACCCCCAAAAAACTCAATTATAAATGTCTTAACCTAAAATTTCAAAACTCAGTATTAATATGCACTCTCCCAAGGTAAAAAACAAAAGTTGGCTTGAGAAAACACAGAATATTTTTACCCTCTCGCCAGAAATACACAAATTTTTGTTAGTAACTTGTAACTTCTGATTTCCATGTTTCGCACTGCAGAAAGAGGAAGTCTAATTCGGTTGCTTTTGGCCATTTGGAGGATTTGGGTACAGATCTGAATAAATCGTGGGTAGTTTTTTGTTCTTTAATTTCATATGGGCATCCTTGCTCATGTAATTTTTGTTTGGGTTCAAATCAAATCCCCCAAAACTATATTCATCGGTAACAAGAATGAGCGATCCCTATGAATAATGATTTAGGATGACCAAACCCTCAGAATTTGTACAGAACATTCATGTTTGAATCCGGTAGTAGATTGAATGTATAAATACCTATGGCCAAACAAACTTGCTTATGACTTGAATATATAATTCCCTTATCTCTCTGACAACTCGAAAGGTCACTTGAACGTATTGAAACATTATCACCTCATCATATTAATCACAGAAGTGACTATTACCCTCACCTGTTGTCAACCTTAAGTTATCCCATAGTGTGTAAACTTGACATTTGTCACTTTATCGATGCCTTCTTATGATGGTATAAAGATATCCTTGTTGCCTAATCATTATATATATGAAATATCTTCCTTAATCATTAAATCATTGTCAATATCACGCGTTCCAAAGACCAAATCTTTCAACTGCAACATATTTCACATCTTAGATTCTCCTCCCATTCTGGACTTTCATATCACCGTTTAAGTGACCTTTCACGGTCTCCAAGAGATAATGGAATTATATACATATCACATTAATTCCAAGTTATAGATATATATTACATCATGAAAATCTGGAACTCATGATAGCATTTGTAATATTTAGTGAATAAATAGAGCCTCCTATTGAGGCAAATATCATTTGGACCTCATTTATGGTTTTTTATATGCACAAAAACTGGACTCTTAAGCGTCCTTACTTCCCCTCTCATGGTTGCCGAAGAAAAAATTGCCAACATGGTGATACCAAAGGCCGAAATGGGAAGATATGGGAAGATAACTTGGGAGTTCTACTTTTGAAGAAGGGGCTATAGAAGAAAGGAAGTGCAAAAACATATGGAAATGGTTGCACTTTAGCTAGGAAAATGTATGGAAATTTAGCTAGCAAAACGTATAGAAATGGGTGAGGATTGTAGCGCAGATGAATGTCCAACACATCGCTTTGTATCATTACGATTTGGTGTTTACTTCCTTTTTTGTATTATAAAAATAATGATTATTGACGCATTTTGTTCTTTTTAAGCTTCTTCAACATTGTCAGTGTATAAAACACTTTTGCCTAAGATGAATAAGCAAAATTCCAAAGAATGAGGGTAACAATCAGTTCTGCGATTAATATGATGACGCAATATATATGAAATATCTTGCTTGATCATTAAATCATTGTTAGTATAACCCGCTTCAAAGACCAATCTTTCAAATCCAATATATTTGACATCTCGGATTCTGTTCCCATTCCGAGCTTTCATATCACCATTTAAGTGACATTTCGCGTGCTGCAGGAGATAAGGAAATTATATACAGATCACATTAATACCAAGTTATAGATATATACTACATCATGAAATTGCCGAACTCATGATTACATTTGTAAGATTCAATGAATAAATAGACCCTCCTATTGAGGAAAAAATCATTTGGACCTCATTTATGATTTTTTATATGCACAAAAACTGCACTCGTCAGCGTCATTACTTCCACTCTCATGGTTGCCAAAGAAAAAACTCACAGCATGATGATATCAAATCCCAAAATGGGAAGAAATGGGAAGATAAGTTCGCACTGCTACTTCCAACGAAAGGCCTATAGTTTCTGGAGAGACATGGGATTGGTGATGATTACAAATTTCATTGTATTTCTCTACTCGCTGCAACTTACATAAAGGGTATCATTATTTGTTTACCCTTCTTCTCAATTTTTTTCCATCATGATGAATAATGAAATTGCAACAAATTTATTCTTCATTTTCATGTATGTGTAGCTTCTGCTAACGCGTTTCTAGTTGCATGCAAGGAATTCGTTCTTTGTTTAGTGCTCCCTGCATCAGATAATGTATTTGTTATGTGTTCATGGGAAATGTATTGGAATTCATCTTTTGTTAGATGCTCCATTTTAATTATCAGCCTTCACTAATTCTTCTGCTAAAGGTGTTTCAAGAGATTCATCCATAGATAGGTGCCCCTGTCTCATTGGGCTTCTTCTCATTCCCCCCTGCCATCTCTCAAAGATATTTTGTTGAATACTAACACTTATTTTGCCTCAAACTATGAAGGTTATCACTGGTCATTATTTGTTGTAAGTCCTTGAATGTTTCAGGTTTTGACTCCATTGCCCAATGGTATTTAATATCTATTTGTCTTACACTCTTTTAAGCCTCCCAAAAAGGAGAAAGATCTTGCTGTCCAAGAGCAAAACATAGGTAGCCATAGTCCCCCAAAATTCATAAATCTGTCCACTGAATTGAGTGCTGATCAGAGGTCCAAATTTTGTACCCTAATGAAAGAGTTTGCTGATATCTTTGCTTGGGAATACAGTGACATGAAAACCTATGACACTAGTATCATCCAACACAGGATTCCCCTGGAGAAGGACACCATACCTTTCAAACAGAAGCTCAGATCCATTAGTCCTCTCCTCCCGCCTGTGATTGAAAAATAAATCCAAAAGCTCCTTAAAGCCAAAATCATAATTCTCCTCAGGTGTTCCAGATGGATTGCAAATTTAGTGGTGGTAAGGAAGAAGAACAGGGAGATTAGGTTATGTGTGGATTTCAGAAACCTGAACAAATGCTCCAAGAAAGATAACTATCCACTACCCAAGATGGAACAACTGTTGCAAAGAGTCTCAGGGGCTAGTGTCATGTCATTCCTAAATGGTTTCTCTGGATACAACCAAGCTGCTGTGCACCCTGATGACCAAGAAAAAACCACGTTTACCACTCCCTGGGGCACCTTCATGTATGCCAAAATGCCATTTGGGCTGATGAATGCTGGGGCCACTTTTTAGAGAGCCATGGACCTAGATTTTGTTGGATTGAAAGACAAATTTGTGCTTATATACCTGGATGACCTCACTGTTTACTCCCACAACCATGAAGAACATTTGCAGCACTTGAGGAGGGTATTTCTGAAATGTAGAAATTTTGGGATATCATTGAACCCGAAGAAGTCTCAATTTGCACTCAGTGAGGGAAAACTCCTAGGTCACATAGTCTCAGCTGAAGGTGTGAAGATTGATCCTATTAGAGTTGAAGCAATTCAGAAGTTGTCCATACCTAGGTCAAAAAGGGCTATTCAGTCATTTCTGGGTAAAATAAAGTTTGTCAGGAGGTTCATCCCTAACTTTTCTGAATTGGTAATGCACATAACATCTATGTTGATAAAGGATGCTGAAATCAAATGGACAGAGCAAGCAAGAAGCTCTTTTGAAGACATCAAGAAGACTATCATGGAAGCTCCCACTCTAATTAGTCCAAACTAAACCAAGGGTTTCTACATTTTCTCCTTTGCATCCTATGACATGGTGGCAACAGTATTGTTACAAAAGATGATGAATGCCTTGATCACCCAATTGCATTTTTCAGAAAGACATTGAGGGATGTTGAACTGAAGTATGATCACATTGAAAAGCAAGCTTATGCTCTCATCAAGTCGTTGAAATCCTTCAGGATTTACATTCTACATGCAAAGGTCCTTGCATATGTCCCTTCAGCTGTTGTAAAGGATGTGTTGACCCAGCCTGACATTGATGGCAAGAGAGCCAAATGAATTGCCAAGCTTATTGAGTTTGACATAGAAGTAAAGCCCACCAAATTAGTTAAAGGCCAAGGTCTGGCTAAACTCATGGCTAAAGAAAATTGTGATCTTTTGGGAATGAATTTCACTTGTGTAACTTCAGCAAACCTACAGACAGAAGTAGCGACAGAAGCAACAGCAAAAGGAGTTAAGGAGTAGAATGACAATCAACAAGTCGCTGCCAACTTGTCCTCATGTGAGTGGTACTCAAGTATTATTCATTTCCTGCAAAAGTTAGAAGTTCCTCCTGGACTCACTTTAAATCAAGCATGGGCTCTTAAACTTAATTTTGTTAAATTTTGTGTAATTGATAAAGTGTTGTATTGGAAAGACCTATCTGGTGTTTTGTTGAGATGCCTGGATAAAGAAGAGTCAGTTCAGGTCATGCATCAGTTTCATTCAAGCATATGTGGAGGCCATCATTACTGGAAGACCACAACCCACAAGATTCTTAGGGCTGGGTACTATTGGCTTGTTCTTTTATCTGATGTGTGTACCTTTGTGAGAGCCTGTGACAAGTGCAAAATATTCATAGGAAAGCAACAGCTCAGATCCTTGCCCCTTAGACCTATTGTAGTGAATGGTCCCTTCCAACAGTGGGGTCTTGATTTCATAGGTGAAATTAATCCTTCATCCAGTGGCCAGCACAAATGGATCCTAATAGCCACAGACTATTTCACCAAGTGGATAGAGGCAGTCCCTACAAGGAATGCTACTCACCAGGTCATCATGAGTTTTTTATATGAGAACATCTTTATCAGGTTTGGCTGCCCAATAAGGCTAGTGACTCATAATGCACCAGCTTTCAAAGCTGGGGCATTGTTTAACATGTGTGAGTCCATGGGGATTCAGTTGATGCATTCCACTTCCTATTACCCTCAAGGCAATGGCTTTTTTGAGTCATCCAACAAAAACCTAGTCAAGATCATTAGAAAACTATTGGAGAATAATCAGAAAAGATGGGATTCTAAGCTGAAATTTGCTCTTTGGGCTGATAGAGTGACTGACAAGAGATCCATAGGAACTTCTTCTTTCCAGTTAGTTTATGGTACTGAGGCCATTTTTCCCATTCAGCTGATCCTGCCAGTGGCAAAATTCTTTCAGGAGGAACAGGATGAACCCAATGACATGGTGAGAAGGATGCTTGATTCGATGGAGTTACAGCAAGTCAAGGAGCAGGTGATGGAAAAGTCAGAAGCTCATAAAGAGGGTCAAGATTATTTTTGACATAAGGTCAAAGGTGGACAACTTTTAGGTTGGAGATTGGGTTCTCAAATGGGATATTGTTAGACAAGACAAGGGAAAGCATGGAAAGTTTGACTCTCTCTGGATAGACCCTTTTGTGATAGATCAAGTACAACAGAATAACATCTTCAAATTGCAAAATCCCGAAGGAGAAGAGGTGTTTGATGGCCCAGTGAATGGACGATTTCTGAAACTATGTTTCATCTGAGGCTTTAAGGCCTCGTTATAAGTCTTAAAACATCTAAATTTAAGAGTGTATTTATAAATTTAATTATAAAAATATTAATTAATAAAATTACAAAAAAATAAATTAGAAAACAATAAAACCAATTTCTATTACAAAAATTATTATCAAAACTAAATTACTAAAATTTACATTTATATTATAAGATAATTTAATATAAAAATAATACTCTGATATTTAATATTTATAACTAAAGTCTAAAACTATATGTCTTTAAACTTTTAAAAATGTAAAATTAACACCTATACATTAAAATTGAAAATAAAATAATTAATTTAAATAATTTTTATTTTATAATGTGTTAAAATTTTTATTTTATAATATGTTAAAAATGTACGGCAAACTTATCTTATTACCATTATAGGCAATATTTGATGATTTTCGAACTCCCTCTAAATTTCCGTAAAAAAAATCCAATACAACCCAATTAAAACGGTTTATGGTTTAAAGTATCTTTCCGTGTCTTTGTCTTGATGGCAGGATTTCGGTTTAAAGTATCTTCAGTGTCTTCATGGCATGGAAAAATCCTAGGTAATGACAACTTTTCTGCTGCCCCAAATCTTTTCACTTCCGATTTCCTCTTAACTAACCCTGACCTATACGATTGATCGGCAGCTCTTTGGGTGTCAAGATTGTAGCATCTTCTCTGTCCACTGCTCTTCTCTCTGTGTCCTCCTCCAGCATTCTTATTGTTCTGTCCTCTCGGATCATACAACTTGATGGCTAAGCCATTTGCAGCCTCAACACCTACCACAAAGTGGCTTCAAAGTTAAGCTGTAATTTCATTATCGTTTGTCCAATATTAACAGCTTAAAACCTTTAGATACAGTGAAGTCCAATGCCATCTCTATGCAGTCCAATACCATCTCTATTGGATAACGAGGAACTAAACCCAGTCGTATACATGCTGAAAAATGTTAAGCTTCCTCAGCACTATGTTAGATTTAAAACATGCACCGTGACATCCAAAACCCGATATTCATCCATTCCATTCCTAGACATAGCTGTTCCGAGACCTCTTACAAGAGAGAAGCAAACAAGTTAATATAAAAGTGTCAGGTCCCCCTTTCTCCTCTTATCATAATGGTTTGGAGAAAGATGACCCAGTGAAATTCCATGTGAAGAATGTTGAAAACAGTGTTCTCAAGGAAAGTACAGCAGTATATTAATGTGCTAAGGAAGCCCTCGTACTGTCCAACTTAACTGAAAGTGATCAAAACTTTGTTTATTCTTTAAACAAAGATGTATCAAAGGAGCAAATAATTTCTTTTTTCAGATCAGAGATTATTTTATTTCATTTTCCTTCTTCATCTGCAGGTATAATTGGGGCGGCGGTATTTTTTCTTCTTAATGTTTAAACAAGAAAGACGAAAAAAAGTTCTAACAGATCTACTACCAAATGCATCAACAATCCTGAATGATATTGAATTTCCTAGTCTTTTATTCATACACTCTGTACTTGCCAATGCTAATTTATATTGCTACAAATGAAACCCCGTCACTTCCCCTCATACATCAAGTTTAAAATTTAGATATAAATTCAATAGGCATTGAAATACTTGAATAGAACCACTTGAGATAAAACTCATTCATAATGTTACCAATTTCCCATTCATTTCAACACAATGTATTGAAATTCAAACTGTGGCGCTTCTTAAAAAAATAATATTTGATAATGAGTCTAAGAAGCTAATAAGATCAAGCACGAGATTGCAGTTTGATGAACCAGTGTTTTCTGACAATTTTATATCAGGTTGGAGCAATATTTCCCAAAGCTCACACTTCATTACTTACAAAGGACACTTTCTCTGTACCAAAGAATTTAAAAATTTGAAAACACTTGAGTATATGATACTGACCCTAGACCTATACAGAGGACCAGAATAAAAACACAACACTGGAGATGAACCATGATTATCATTTGATAATAAAAAAATTTACATGATTTCCCTAGCTGACATNATGATACTGACCCTAGACCTATACAGAGGACCAGAATAAAAACACAACACTGGAGATGAACCATGATTATCATTTGATAATAAAAAAATTTACATGATTTTCCTAGCTGACATGAGCCTATGGTCTAACCAAGCCACAACCAAGCAGAGTGAAAAATTCACAGAAAGCAGGCCTCAAGCCAATGAGAGGCTGTTTAAGGTCCTTTAAGATCATTGCTTTGAAACAACATCCTTTACAACTTCGTACTCTCCGAGATTTCAATCCCGTGCATATCCTTCCTCGCCAGGAACATCCTGTTTCCCCCAGCTACCATCCTAGTTATCCTCTCCCCACCCTACTTACCCACAAAGCTCCGCCTGAAAGCACTTTCCCCACAGACTGCGCAAGAAATGTGGACAATTCGTGCAACATACACAAACGGTGGAGATCGAGCCTTTGTCCTTCCGAAAATTGTATCCTGAACATTCTGATCGTTGCTCGCTCATGCATCACAATTGGAAATGGTCTGAGACTTAATACTGTGTATGAGAACATAGATACCCCTTTAGTGTGTAATGATTTAAAAATCATTTTGGTGTCGACTTCAGTGGAGTCCAGATGAAGGGATAAGTGGAAAGTATGTTATTTCTCATGTTGCACAAGTTTCCGGAATGGGGAACTTAGGGAATGTGGTATCAGTATCGGATATCGCTAGACGTTTTTCTTATTGTTCTGTCCTCTCGGACCATACAAGTATCAGGCTAAGCCACTAGGAACCTCAACACCTAGCACTAACTGGCTTCAAAGTTGAGCTGTAGTTTCATTTTCATTTGTCCAATATAAAAAAGCTTAAAACCTTCAGGTACAGTGAAATCCAATGCCATCTCTATTGGATAATAATGAGGAACAAAATCCACTCATAGATATGCTGAAAAATATTAAGCTTCCTTAGCACTATGTTAAATTAAAAAACATGAACCGTGACATCCAAAACCTGATATTCATCCATTCCTAGACATAGCTGTTCTGAGACCTCGAACAAGAGAGAAGCAAGCAAGTTAATATAAAAGTGACAGGTCCCTCTCTCTTCTCTTACTCAACATATATGGTTTGGATAAAGACGACTGGGTGAAATTCCATGTGAAGAATGTTAAAAACAATGTTCTCAAGGGAAGTACATATAATACATAATTAGCAGGCTGATGGTCTCTCAAAGCAGGCTTTATTGTTGGACCCTGGTTTCAGGAACTTTACTGAATCTTTGGATGGTATGATTATTGATTATGGGAATTATCAGCTTTTTTAGCTAGTGCCAGGCTTTAGCCCCTACTATTTATTTTGGCACATATATCTGTGTAGGTTCGAACTGGTTCTTAGCTGACATTGAAGAGATTCTCAGCCTTCTTGTTATGCTCAGGACTAGTTTGTTTTGTGGTCATACTTGATCTCTATTTCAGCATTTTCTGACCTGTTTATCAGGAATGATGAGAAAGTCTGTCCATGACAGACTTTATGCTTTTCTGTTTCCTTGTTTTCTGGCAGATTGGATGTTTTCACTGATTATTTAGTAATCTAGTGGGATCCCCAAATGAGTATGTTTTTGCTGAAGCTCAGATAGCCCCTTGTTGGCTGAATGTATATGATGTCCTTTGATTCAATAAGAATATCAAGGTCTGGTATTTTTTCCTCTGAAAAAAGTATAATACATCCAATTACACTACAGCAGTATTAATGTGCTAAGAAAGCCCTCCTACTGTCCAACTTAACTGAAAGTGGCCAAAACTGTGTTTATTGTTTAAACAAAGATGTATAAAAGGAGTAAATAAATTCTTAACTTAGATTAGGGATGATTGAGCAAAGAGGCCCTTTACAGTTCAGTATGAGGAGATATTGTAATGTTATGTAATGTTCCTCATGTAAAATTAATCTTATAAATGTTGGCCATAAAAAGAAATATTTTGATTATTCTCCAAAATAAATGTCGACCAAAAACAATTTAATATGGGAGATGTTGTAATGTTCCTACCAAACTAAACAATAAAAAATAAAAAAAATTAATTATTGACAAAAAAAATGTCTATCAAAAAACAAAACAATACAATATGGGAGAGGATTCAAACTTGAGAAGATTCAAACTTGACACTTCTTCAAGAAGATTCAAACTTACACTTCTAGAAAAATAACATTTGAAAATTCAAACTTGCACTTCTTAAAAAATAACATTTGAAAATTCGTCGAGAAGCTAAGATCAAGCAGGAGATTGCAATTTAAAGAACCAGTGTTCTCTGACACAATTTTACATCAGGTTCGAGCAATATTTCCCTAAGCTCACAATTAGTCATTTACAAAGGACACTTGCTCTATATCAAAGAATTAAAAAAAAATTGAAAAAACTTGCCGATATGATGCTGACCTTAGCCCTATACAAACGGAGGACCAGAATAAAAACACAACACTCGAGATGAACCAGGATTATCCTTTGATAATAAAATTTTTTACATGATTTGCCTAGACGACATGAGCCTATGGTCTAACCAAGCACAGTCGAAAATTCACAGAAAGCAGGCCTCAAGCCGGCGAAAGGCTGTTTAATGTCCTTTAAGATCATTCCTTTGAAACAGGATCCTTTACAACTTTGTACTCTCCCAGATTTAAATCCCCTGCAGCATCCTTTACAACTTCGTACTCTCCCAGATTTCAATCCCCTGCATATCCTTCCTCGCCAGGAACATCCTGTTTCCCCCAGCCACCATCCTAGTTATCTTCTCCCCACCCTGTTTACCCACAAAGCTCCGCCTGAAAGCACTGCCGTTCTCCTTGAGACCAACTTTATTCCACACCTCCAAGTCCGCTCCTCGGCTACAGAAAACCTGCCTTCCAAACCCCAGAAGCCTATTCTGTGCCCCGCCAGGTCTCGGGCTCGAATCCTCCAAGCACACCCAAGGTTCGTTCACATTCAGCTGCCTCAAATCTGCCATGAAAACCGACCCAGATCGGACGCCCACCTTAAAAATCCCACTAAACTCATCGCTGGCAATCACATCAGCAAAGCAATCAGACTGCAATTCTTGCTGCTTAACAAAAGGTCCCGAGCTCGATTCGCGGGATTCCCAGACCGTATTCTTAGACCGAATGTCCCAGAGCTTTATCTCACCCCTATAACCAGAAGCCCCTCCACTAACCGAGCTAGATAACAACAAACCATGACCACCTATCCATTCCAATTTAGTGGCCGCCTCTAAATCTGCAGCCCCGCCCAATTGGCGACCAAGCTCCGCTACTGGCCGGAACGATTCTGTGTCAATTAAAAGAATCGTATTGGCATTCTTCCGACTGCTCTCGAAGCTCGCGAACAGCAAACCCTCGGCCGAGGACGAGGTCACGGCCTGAACCGTTGGACAGTGGAGTCGAATTTCCGGGGCTTCCAGAATCCTCCAATCTATGCACTCTCGCCGTGCTCTCTGATCCAAATCGTAGACGTGGAGCCCCGGGAAATCGACGGCGCCCGCTACGGCAATCGACGAAGAAACCCTGTGAAGCGTGTCGATGCAATTCAGGTGCGTGAGCACCGTTGTCTGCTTGCGGAGCGCCCAGTCGTAGACAGAAATCTTGCTGCCGCTGGCGATAAGGAGCGAGCCATCGTTGCCTGCCGAGAGAGCTGAGGGGCCATCGCGGCCGTTGGGAACGACCACGGACTTTCTCGACATGTCGAGCCCGTCCAGCGGCGGCGGCGCCATGGCCGATCTGATAGCGCCGTCGATTCCAAAAAAGCGCGCTTCAGAGACGATGTCATCGATGGAGAAGGCGTGGGATTTGTTGGACGGTAATTTGGAGGTCCTGAGAATCGAAAGCAGGACCGCGAAGAGGTCCGGGTCTCGGTCAAAAAAGGGCTCTTGTTTTTGCCCCGAAAAGCTGTCGACGAGTAGGCCGGCGAGGATCGAACCCGGATCAGCCTTCTTGAGAGCCGAGGGGGAGGTGTGGAAGACGGTTCCGCCCACGTTCAGAACGATGACGGAGCTCTTGCTGTAGTAAGACGGAGGAGCGACGTGCAGAGGGCTATAAAGAGTTCCGAACGGCGCCATGGATTCTGCAGAAGCCAGTGGTTGTATACACAACAGAATAAATATCGAATGCGGTCGGGATTTACAACCTTCAATGTGTATACAAAGTCCGACTGAGATGTATATTGTGTATCCTACAACTACAGAACTGTACCGGAGCCCATATTTATGTATGGGACTGAGAGGGCAGGGTGACGTAAGAGAGAGAATACTCCCGACTCCCGAGAGTACCACCGGTCAAAGTTGTGACACGTGCGAGGCGGCTTCAGGAAGATTCTTTTGAACAATCTCCACGCAAATAATGACCTGACCTCATTTGAAGGGATTAAATACCGTGCGAGTTAATAAGAGTCAATGAAATCTAACAGCCAATAAGGTCTTTAGCGGACTGTGGATTCGAAAGCATGTTGTTTAGAGGGCTTTTTCAATTTGTGTTGCACCGTCTCAAAAAAAGAAGGGTGCCACCGTGCCACTGCCCTTTAACGTCAACATATTAGCTAGTAGTCTTGGTCAAGATTGGTTTGTTTTCGCTGTCGTTTAATTTGCTCCAACTATGTAGGAGAACGTTCCACATTCGTTGGTTCGGATTACTGTTGTGGCGGTTTGATTTGACTATGCTCCCGATTTTGTAGGGGACGGTTCCATGGTGTCAAGGGATAGAAGCTTCCACGCAGCCTTAACATTTTAAGTTTAAACTTTGGACATTGGGTATTTTAATTATGGTAGATATATCTTAAATTCGTGGAAATAGTTTAAACTTTTCAAGGGGTGAACTCTTTTTACATGGTAAAAATTGGAGAAAATTTGCAATTAAAAAATTAAAAACTTTAAGAGAGGATATGATATATTTAGAGTAGAGAAGAATTTTTTATTTATTATAATTACTTTATTAATAATTGTGTTTTGTATCATGGTTTTATTACATCGTTAAGCGTTCTTTACTCGAGTTCATTTTAGAAACACTGTTCAACATCGATTTCTTCCATTGTCTACTGGTTTCTGCACTTATCCACTCGTTTTCATATAGCCATTTTTCACCAGCTTCCTCTTGGTCCAGTAGAGTAGCATCATGCATTGATATGTAAGTATTGCCACCATTCCCATCATTATGATTATCTATTGATGAAAGGGGCTCAGAATGTGACAGCTTTTGTAACAGAGGCTAATTGTCACAAGGCAGAGTATGACACTCTCCAAAATTCAAGAAGAGGAAAGAGTAGAAGACAAATTACCTATTTGGAGACAAGTTCATTGTCCCCATACATTTTAATGCATGAATCCATGCAGAGGATGTGTGTATATGTTTTCCATGTTAATGAGTTGTTCCTGTTTTAATTGTTGGAGAAAACTCTATAAGAAACAACAAATATGAACAACTTGCACAATTAAACTCTCAAATTGAAACTAAACATATAGCAATTCAAATTAGCCATAAATCCACAAATATCTCCAAGATAATTTACTTTTGTATTAAAATCATTAAAGGGATTTGTATTAAGATCATCAAAGGGATTTTATAAATTAAGAATTTCAAGTTTATGTTTGAGTTTCTAAGATTGCATTGAGGATTTAGGGCAAGGGAGTTAGAAATTGTTGTTACATGTTTGAAACATGTGTATATTTTTGAATTAAAATCTAATGGAGCAAGTTGTAGAATCGCACAGCTGATGAAGTCAAAGACGACATTCTAACTAAGTTAATATTCTCAAACTTCATATTTATAATCTGATTTTTCTTTTCAAAAATAACGAAATTGAATGTCATATGTCCATCATGAACATACAAAATTGTTTCAATTACAACTTTAAGCTACATAATGTAATTGTGGAAGAGTTTATTGCAGCTATACCAGTGTGAAATGTTCTTATGATGTCATTGAAATAAAATTGTAATTTATATATATATGTGTGTGTGTGTGTTGGGGGGAGGGGGGGCAAAGCACCTTTCTTATACATATATGGCTGTGTTTCACCACAAATATCCATGCACTTATTCCTCCTCATTTTTTACACTTCCACTCAAATTTATGGCCATGTTTCATCACATATATCCATGCACTCATTCCCCCACACATATTAATAGCATTTCAAATCATTTTTTGTAGAAAACTGTGACTGGAGTGAAGCTATCTGACTCTTTTATGCTCTTCCTAATGATAATAATTCTAGATCAAAATAATTGGAGTCTAGAATCAGGCAGATTTACTTCAATGATGTGAACACTTGATAAAGAGAGATGGCATAAGTCTTATGTACGTAATAAGGGTACGATATAGTCGCTTCACGATGATTAGTATCTATCCATGTGTAAGAGGTTTTGATTTTCAAGCCTCAATTCTGAATTATTTGCAAGTATTCATAAAATTGTATTATGAATTATTTGCAAGTACAGATATAGATAGGATAACACATGAGAGAATCCCCCCCTAACATTGTATTAGCTTTCCTAAGATCTATAGAGTAAAACAAGACTTATTGAAAATTAAAACTTCAGGAGGACAGGGTGTTTACTTTTCTTCTACATGTTGCAACTAAAATGTGCCATTAAACTGACAATTCATTCAGAATAGTTGAACTTCAAAATAAACACATACTTACAAAAGGTGGATGTGCAGTTGCATTCCAAACATTCCCCATCTGCAAACATCTACTAATTATCACTCTACTACTATTCATATCTACTCCTTACATGACAAAGGTTTCGTTATTCTATGACCTTTACTGATTACATCAACATACATATTCTCCTTGCAGCAAATTTTCAGTTCCTGATACAAGCACACAAGCTTATGGCGAAATTGGAGGCTGAAGACTAAGATATAATTAAACTCATTATAGCGTGATCCTTTATGACAAATGATGGCTTAAGGATGCTCGTGACCAGTCCTTTCATTAAGGGTGTCTACGAAAATGCAGGGGATTCCTCCCTGTGGATAATTGTTTTAAACTCAATGCTAATGTTTTGTCCAAAATTACAAAACTTGTCTCGGAGACTAAAGACTAAGATATACTTTCAACTCATTAAGTTATTATAGACTTGCCCTTTATGATAAATGATGGCTTAATGATTCCCATGACCAATCCTTTCATTTTGGGGATGGTAGAGGGAATCCACTAAAATGCAAGGGATGCCACCTTGTGGATAATTGTTTCAAACTCAATGCCTAATGTATTGTCCAAAATTACAAAACTTGTCTCGGTGAAAAAATTGAGGCTAAAAATTCAGAGTTGGACTTGGACTTTGGAACATCTTGGGACATTACATTCAAACACACTTACAGACATGTTATTATTGCAAATAACCATTATTTTACTATAGCATGTGTTGTGGATTTATTATTGTTATAAATTTGCCCTTTAATTTTGCATGTTTTATTGAGCTATTTTTTTATATAACTTCTTTCCCAAGTTGCTTGAATTTGTTAGGTCTTGGATATTTATTTAGTGTTGGTGGTTGTTAATATTTATGTAACTGTCACATACCCCAAATAGCAAAAACATTTTATGTTTTATGAGACATTATGTTTTAATTTTATTATAAAGTTTGTAATTAATGACCAAGTGGGGTCAAGGATAATTGCATTTAATTGCTGAATATTTTATTAATTAAATAAATGAAAGATGAGACAACAGCTTAAGGAGGCTGTTAAATGAGTGTTTTACTGGCCACTTGGTGGAATACGCTGGGCTGAGAGAAAATTAACACTTAACAGCATCCTCAAACTACTTCTAGTTGTTGCAAGAGTCAACTTCCCTATTTTTGTGGTCATTCCCCAAGAAAGTGATACAAGAGCAGGTGGCTCATTAAGTGAAAACTGACCCAAAAGACCTAGGCATGCTGATAAAACTTCCCATTGAATTCAATTGAGGTTGCTCATTTCTTTACTTGTGAAATTTCTGAGGCCCAAATTTGGTGCACAAGAAAATTCGATGGAGGGGATATGCAGAAGTGTTTGAGTGACATTGTTGATATACTAAACTAGTGCAATTGTTTTGAGCTGAGTTCTTACTGCTACAGCCAAAAATATTATTTCTGTAGCAAGACTTCTGTGGTGGTTAATTGTAGCAGTTGTCGGAAAAACCACAGTATTCATAATTGTATATCGATGTTTTGAATCCAAAACAGGATCCATAAGGCCAATAATGGACATTCATATAACCATGCAAAACCTAAAGATTATGAATACGGTGGTTTTTCTAACTCCTGCTACAAAAATATGAATACTGTGGTTTTTTTGATTCCTGCTACAAAAATATTATTGTTGATTACTATGTGGAGTTGTAGAGGTTTCTAAACCTATTCTCTCACCTAGTGCTTTCAACCAGGTGGACCAGTACACAGGCTCGAGGGTCCTAAGATTTGCAATTCAACTATCTTCAGGAGTTGGATGGGAGGAACGGGCTCTTTAAGTTGTTGTCTCCTCTGCTATATTGCCAGGTTCTACATGTTATTTCTAATTTATCTATGCAAGCTTAGGAACAAGAATGAATGAATTTAGGAAATAATATATTTATATGTCTATTTCATCTGTTATTAAAATTACTTGGAGAAAATATTTTACTGTTGAAAGATAGATGAATTCTGGATTAGATATGGATTAGAATGAATGATTAGGGTTAATTTAAATTTACTAATGAATAAATTATGTAACTGTATTTTTCCACACCTTCAATAAGGTAGTACTCTAGTACAGTAGGTGAGATTAAATTCTGATGGTTAAATCAAATCAAGAATGTACTGATTCCTTATATGGATGTTCAGAAGTTTCCTTAGTTAGAATACATCTGTTAAAAAGATAAACAAGAACTATCATAAATGAAGGTCTTTTAAAAACCAATACTCAGTTTGTGTAACTGTGTTTCTTTTTAACACAGTAATAATTACTCAATTTCTTCATTTTTACAATTATAATATCCATATTATAAATGCCCAATATTAAATAAAAATGACACATAAACAGTATTAAACTGTTTATCAAGTTTAAACTAAAATCAAATAAGTAATCCAAATCAATTTTACACAGGAGAGTAGAAATGTTTTAAAATAAAGAGAGTTATATTAATAACCTAAAAACTTAAATTAAAACTAATTTATGATAATAACAATCTAGTCCAGGCCACAGGGTCGAACCCTACAACCAAAAAGAACTTCACTTTTTCTACTATCATTTCATAATAAGAAAATCCTATATTAATATATAAATAAAATACAAATTTAATCAATATAAACACCTTAGAATCGAAGACCATAATTCTTAAAAGACTGCAAAATTAATTAAAACAAACACAGTTTCTTTTCAAAACCAAATTATCTCTATTCGTTAACAGTCTTAACAACCCAATGGTCGAGCCATACGACTATCAATTTTATCCTTTAAACACAAGCCTGCGAAATAAAACTCTAACATTTTTTTTAAATCGCAGCACTTCACAACGAAGTCACGGCCTAATGGCATGTCCCAAAAATAATTATTGTAATCAAGTTACGGCCAAATGGCTTTACCAGAAATTCATCAAAACATTCAAGTGACGGCCACACGGCCTTTCTAAATAAAACAATGTACAACATAGCCACAGTAAGGAAGTCGAATCTCGGTGAAACAACATCATCCAAATCCTACACAGTACCACAGAAGAAACCTTAGGTCGTGGAGCCGAGGCTTACCAATTGACTGAGCCATGTTGTCAACCCAGCTCGCAGCTAATTCTGCTAGCTCTTTTCTCCATGCTCAACTGGAAGTCGTATGTTGAAACCTCCACCTTTCAACTCTACACATTCAAAGATTTAAATAACAGTAAATAACCTATTACCTACAATTCGTTTAAGGTTACAAGGAAAAGTAGTTAACAGACAATTTAAAAGATAAAAAAATGAAATAGGTTACGTGTTCCTGATTCGGTGCTTACGGCCATGAATTTTTCTTCTGCAACCCTCCAGTAGACCACTGCATCGAAGGTTGGGAAGGGAACTAGCAAAGGAAAACACCATGACGATAACTGTCAGGAGAAACACATACTAAGGGCCTCAACGAAGAAGGGAAAAGCAACAAAGAAGGCAATGGCCAACCCAAATCTCTTCATTGACAATGGTTTCCACACCGTAATCAAAATTGCTAACAAACAGAGGTTTCATCCCAATCGATTCACAAGCTAGGTCACTACAGAGACAACTCAATGGCACCAATGGCCATGAGGCCATGAGCCGCGGCGTTCTTCACAGCAATGAAGGGAGGGTCAACAATGTGAGATTTTAGGGTTTGGGCCACTTTTGTAGTAGGTTTTTTCCAACAGAAAAACCCAACCACCAATTGCTCGCCACGTGTTTTCCACTTCCACTCAGGATTTGTGGGTTTATGTTCTATAGTGTCGAGAGTTTGGGATAAAGCCTGCAAAAGGGTCATATATAACCTATGTTATGAACTCCTTGAAAAACTTAGTAAACACTAGACTTTTCTTTTATTATAAGATGCTTTAGTATAGTTTGAGAAGGTATTATTAGTTTTAATTTTTGCATAGATAAGATCTATACCTTTAAAAATAAGGATCATATAATTAGTGTTAACACATGCAAATATTTTGGGTTATATTTATTCTCTAGTTAATGGACCTTCCACCCATGAAAACAAAGCTTTCTTGCTTCAGTTATAACCTTATAATGTAGTCATTAGCATCTTATTTTGGTAATTACTAGGCAGTTAATAAAATTGTATTCTAGATGAGATCGCAAGTTCCATATATGTATAAATGTCATTTCTAATATACCTTAAGACAATGCCTAGACTTAGGTTCAACATGTTTATATAACATTAGAATGTATGTTGAGACAAATACCTAAAAATTACCTTGGTAATGAGTAATAATGTACCACAAGACTTAGTTTGCAAAATTATATTTCTCTAAAGTTGTATGTAGGACTGAATATAACAATAGATGGATAATAGTATGATGTACAAGTTATAGTCAAGCTAGTTGTGCTTGGATTTGGAAGTACCTACGCTTACAAATAAATAAATAATAAGTAAATATATAGGCAAACTTTATGTCCTTAAACCAAGAATAAGAGGGCTAACAACTTAGACCTCAAAGTTGAGTAACCACGTAACAATTTTAAGATATGGAAAAGATACAGATTTGACGATACATTCTTTTGCTCAAAGATGTAATCAAAACCAATATTGTAGCATTTTACTTATGCTAGTTGAGATAATTAATCTCGATCCGGAAACTAGAATACCAAACGTCTTACTTGTAAAAAGACATGTACAAGAAGCATCACTTCACTGCATTAGCTCAAAATCTAAGTAAGCCTCGGACATGAACTGAAGTTCCTTCATTGTAAAATAGAAAAAGCAAACTTTAGTACATAGTAAACAAACAGTTGTTTCAACTCATATTACTTCAAATTATCACCTGCTATATCAATCTATAATACTTAATTATAAATGCAGATAATGAAGAATGAAATTATTGAAATTAATAACTCAATTTGTTTAGTATCTAGAATAGACATTTAGTATGTAACTGTTAACAGTTCTTTTGAGCAACGATTGTAAACATTTATTGTCATAGCAAAAATTTTAAATTTTAATGAAAATTTGGAGTATTACATGTGGTATCAGAGCACACATTCAGACACTAGGACTGAATGCGGCTCAACCTGCGTAAACAAACAGTAGATAAAATGCATGCATATTGATTATTATTTTTCTTTTGAAATGTTATTACCAAAAAAGTTTTCTGAGATAGAACTGTAGGTATGGAAAAACTTGAGTAATATGCAGATGAAGAATCCTCGTTTAATAAACAAAGTAATTCTAGAAGAGAACTTGTTCAGGAAGAAATAACTAACAATTCTTCAGAATTATTACAAACTGTTAAAGAGTTAAGAACTGAAATGGAAACAGTTAAAAAAGAGAATGAAAGAATTTTAAGAGCTCAAGAGGAGCTGAACAAGATATTGATAGAAAAAATTCAGAGTGAAGAAAAAGATAAACAGAAAGGATCTGAAAATATGTCCTACCAACATAAAAGTAAAAGGTGCAAACAGTCTAAAATTGAAAGTAGTTCATCCTCTGAAATTTATGGTGACTCACACAGGAAGAATCGCCAGTACACTAGTGATAGCTGTGAAGATAATTACCATTCTAGGAAAAGAAAATTTAAGCCTTGTGAGGAAATTTCGGGAGAATTTAAGAAGATAAAACCACCAACTTTCAACAGTGAAACTGAGAAAGGAGAGGAGGTTGAATCATGGTTGTCTGGAATGAAGAAGTATTTCTAAATCTATAATTACTCTAACCAGCTAAAAGCAAGGATGGCCATTTACAGCTTAACTGGAAAGGCAGATATATGGTGGAAGGATTTAAAACGAGTAAAAGGTATTAAGGAAAAGAACATTAACTGGAGTACCTTTAAGAAATACTTTAAAAATAAGTTTCTATCGGAACAGTACTATGAAGAGCGAGCTAAGGAATTCTATGAACTGAAGTTGGGAACTATGAACATGAAAGAATTAAACAGTAAATTTTTAAGTTTACTACGTTACATTCCTTACATTGTGGATGAGAAGCCTAAGGTGCAGTGGTTTCTAAGCTGTTTATCTTTTCACATTAAAGACATAATTGAATATGATAATCCAAAAACCCTTGAGGAGGCTATGCGAAAGGCAAATTTTTGCTATGAGTAGAACCGAAAAAGGGAAAGTATGGTAAACTGGAGGGCTAAGAGGTCTAATAATTTTGAACAGAAGAAGAAGGGTTTCATATCTAACCGCAATTTTAGGAATAATAACACACGTAATTTTCCTAATAAGAATTTCCAAGAAAATAAAGGTAATTCACAGTCAAACCCTAATGGACCTAGAAATAAATAACCTGCTAGTAATCACAACAACTACATTAAGAATAATGAATGTAAAGAACTAGTAAAGTGTTGGGATTGTAATGGACCTCATTATGCATCAATCTACCCTAACAGAAAGAAGACCTTCAGCAACATTCATACAATACAGGAGGAGATGACTGTTGGTGACTTAGCAAGGGCGATACCTAGGATCAACACAGCGCTGGAAAACAGACAGGCTGATTATCAATCTTCCATGGTGGAAGTAGAAGGTAAGCTGAATCAAACACCCATTTCTATCTTAATTGACCCAGGGGCTAGCCTGAGTTATGTTTCTCCTAATTTAGTAGAAAAATGCAATTTATCAATAGACAAGTTTGCAAAGTCATGGTTAGTTCAACTAGCTACTGGAGCAAAAAGAAAAGTGATTAGTTTTGTAAAAGACTGTACTATAATTATGAATCAGTTTGAAACCTTTGTGAAGCTAAATGTACTTGCTTTAGGATCTTATGAAATGTTAATTGGTATGGATTGGTTAGAACAACATAGAGTAGTTTTGAGCTGCTTCGATAAAACTTCTCCTTGAGTTAATAATGAAGGGGAAACCGTAACTGTAATAGGAATCCCTAGAAAAACAACTATCAGAAAAATCTCTGCCTTGCAATTAAAGAGAGTTGTTCGGAAGGGTTGTAAAGCATTTGTTGTAACTGTAATTAACGAAGAACATATTAATAATCAAGATAAACTAAAACTAGAAAATATTCCAATCCTGAGGGGGTATTTGGATGTATTTCCGAAAGAAATTTTGGGACTGCCGCCGAAAAAAAATTTAGAATTCACTATTGAGTTGGTACCTGGTGCAGTGCCCAGCCCAACCCTGACCTATACGATTGATCAGTTTTCAAAGGAAACTCTTTTAGTGTCAATATTGTAGCATCTTTTCGCTTCTTGTATTCTGTCCACTGCTCTTCTCTCTGTGTCTTCCTCCAACATTCTTATTGTTCTGTCCTCTCGGACCATACAAGTTGATGGCTAAGCCATTAGGAGCGTCAAAACCTAGCACAAACTGGCTCAAAGTTGAGCTGTAATTTCATTTTAATTTGTAAATATTAAAAAGCATAAAACCTTCAGAAACAGTGAAGTCTAATTCCATCTCTATTGAATAATAATGAGGAATAAAACCTAGTCATAGATATGCTGAAAAATATTAAGCTTCCTTAGCACTATGTTAGATTCAAAACATGAACCATGACATCCAAAACCCAATATTCATCCATTCCTAGAGATAGCCGCTTTGAGAACTCAAACAAGAGAGAAGCAAGCAAGTTATATAAAAATGACAGGTCCCCCTCTCTTCTCTTAATCATATATGGTTTGGAGAAAGATGACTCAGTGAAATTCCATGTAAGAATGTTGATAACAATGTTCTCAAGGTGAGAAGCATTGAAGAAGTTGTTCAGTCCACTCTATCTGCTACCGATAAGTCCCTAATGATGCATTTCGACAAGACAGAGGCAGGTAGGAGGACATGTATGATTTCCATCCCTTAGTTTCATAATATTTATTGTTTATCTTTTCATTTGAAACATGAAGGTATGAATTATATTGTTGATAATTTCAAAAGTTCAAGGATTATTGGAGGTTACTAACATAATTAAGGAAAAGATAAGCAATACATTTGTATGTCCAAACAAATGCTTGAGTAATTGCAGAGACAAGTTGCGGCTCACATATAAAGATTTGCGAGATCCGACTCTACGTATAGCCTCCCAAGTTCAAGATTTATGGCTGAATTTTAGGAAGCATTTTTTCTTAGAAGACATGTATGATGAAGGTGTCCCGTACATAAGTCAGCTAGAAGCATGGATCAACAAAGCTTGTCAGAGCGATACTTCTCTGTGGCACTAATTTCAAGTCTTCCAAGTTCTTAAGAAGGTCTGGCTTCCTGCACTTATCGAGATGAAGACCCTGGTACTAAACCGACATATCATCAATGAGGTATTGTCGTGGATTACATTAAAGGACAAAGGTAAGATATCAGGTATGAACTGCTTACTTAGATGGTTACATTGATGGTATGATTTCACCTAACCTATTTTTGACTTCGATGTTTAGAGCAGCTAGGCTTAGTTGCATTACGCATATTTCTATGCATTGCATTTGATGTCTTTTCATTATCTAGTTCGTTTTTATTGTTGTTAGTTTGTTTCCCTCATTTAGCAAACAAGGCATGATGTAAGTGTCTACCCTTAGATGATTTTAATCAATGAGACATTTGATATGTGTGTAGGTCTGTAGGTACCAGTAGATTCATAGGTTCTTGAGCACTCCTAGGAAAAGCACCTGTCTCGTAGTTAGAGCCAGTGGTACACTGCACCTGTACCCAATGCACCTTCAGGTGTAGCCCAGGGAGAGAGGGCCAATTTTTTTGACTAGGAGGGGTGTTATTGAGCAATGGTAGTCATGGTTGGGACCTTTGGTCCTCCTTTAGGGGTACTATGGCTTAATGGCACTACTGACTGCCATTTATAGGGGTTTTTAACCTCAAGGTTGGTGTTTGGGGCCCCTGAGGGTTGACCACTCTGTCGCATAGCTTTATATCTTGTTTATATGCTCTGGTGGCCTCTGCTTCAGCTACGAGACACTCTTTTTCATTCACAGCAACTTTGGACACCCTCCTAGCCCTTCAGTTAGTGGGTCCTTGCTCTCCCTCGCCTTATTTTTTCAGAGGAAATCCACCCTCCATGCTAGGCCTTTCCATGCTTTGAGGAGGGCGTTGAGGGATTTTACAACATTCTAGGGGTTAGATGGGGTATAACACCCTCCCTTCAATGCACTCCAGCCTTTTGTTCAGAGTGATTCACTTATTTGAGCATGTTTTGGCACCTGGGGGTGCAGATATCCCAAGTAGCCTACCTTGAGCCTACAAAATTGCTATATTTTATTATTATTTTGTTTTAATTTTAAGTTGACATTTTATAATTTCAAATTGACATTTTAAAGGCATGTTGACTTGTATTTTATTTGTAAAAGTGAGTGTGAGATCATATAAATAGATCTCTTCACTTTCATTTGTAAATTAGAACTTATGGGATAATATACCATGCACTTGTTTTATCCCTGTTAGGGTTTTTTTGGATGGATGTGCTCCTCTTGAGGAAGTTTTTTGTTTAATGCAAGTGATTTTCTGGTAATTCTTTGGTGAATCTCTATTTTTGGTGATG
Source organism: Pseudotsuga menziesii (assembly GCA_001517045.1). Taxonomy (NCBI): domain Eukaryota; kingdom Viridiplantae; phylum Streptophyta; class Pinopsida; order Pinales; family Pinaceae; genus Pseudotsuga; species Pseudotsuga menziesii. Next base: position 138,218 of record LPNX010231832.1, on the reverse strand, counting down.
CTTCGATTTGTTGGATGAACACACACACATGGAGGTTTGGCTTCTTATCTCTTTGTTTGAATGTTGGTAGTTGTGCACGTTCAAGTCTTAGTGGTAGCCCTAATGTTGTACTTTTTCCTAGAGTAGGTCATTACCTTCCATTCTTGTCACCTTAGCAAGTTGAGGCACGTCTCCTTGTGAGGGTGCCCTAGGTTTTCTCCTTAGTTTTTCTAGGCTAGTTGCTTGACCTAAGAACCCTTCCTCACTAGGTTATCCATCCTCCCTAGAAGCCCTAGGTTGGGTAGGGCTTTTGCTAGGGTAGGGTTTTCCTTAGTTTTTCAAACTTTTTCTCTTCCAAGAAAAACCTATTTCTAGGGTTAGTTTAGGATTATTTTTATGATAAATTCAGGTCTGAAAAATTTATAAAAAAATCTCATAAAAATCAAATATTTTTCCAATTTAGGGCCTCTTGAAATTTCAGGCCCTAAAATTCTGCGCCTAAAATCTCGGGCACTAAAATTCCAAGCCCTAAAATTTTGGGCCCTCCTAAAAATTACGGGCCCTAAAATTTTGCACCCTAAATTTTCGGACCCTTCCGCGCGCTAAATTTTCAGGCCCCATTGAACCGTGCAAAATGACTTGCAACACATCAGTTAGTTGGTCACTATTGTTGGTATAAATTAGAAACGTTGTTAATGATAGCTATGTCTACTACTCCATACTATTTATGGTATTGTTACTAATAAACACATGCAACTTGCTTTCAAAGTTGATGCAAATTGTTTGGTAAATGCTTAGTTACATGCACGTTGTTGTTTCTTATACTAAAGTGAATGCCTAAACTACTATTGTTGTCATAATATTAACATGTCTGATTGATACATATTGATGTACATGTGCTTTAAATTATTATTTGATAATGATAAATATTAATGAAATGCATGTATTTTTGCTAATTCCTACATATTGCGCTTGTTATCTCCCTATTGGAACTAATTAGTTATGTAATTGGCTTATCCTTGGATGAATGAACTTGTATTATTCATATAGACTTCTAAACTCCATTAGGCACTGGTCACTAACCATACACACATAGGAGATATATTTGGTGTCCAAGTGTCTTTTGCGTAGTCACATAGGGTTCTCCCTTAAGTTTTGACTTTCAAAGAAGTTTAAAGAAGTGACGAAGGTGACCGTGGTTATCGGATGAATATATTGGAACTAAATGAATTAAAATCACAGTTGAAGGAAATTATTGATAAAATTTTTATAAGACCAAGCGTGTCTCCTTGAGGAGCACCTGTTATTTTTGTCAAAAAGAAGGACGGTACTCTATGCTTATGCATTGACTACCGTCAACTTAATAAAATGACCATTAAAAATAAATACCCGTTTCCCCGCATAGATGATATGTTTGATCAGCTACGCAGAGCAACTGTACTTTCAAAAATTGATTTATGATCTGGTTATCACCAAGTCCAAATCAAAGATGAAGACATTTTTAAGACAGCTTTTAGGACCAGATATGGTCACTGTGAGTTTGTTGTCATGCCATTTGGGCTCACTAATGCCCCAGCTATCTTCATGTGCTTAATGAATAATGTATTGTATAAGTATCTCAATAAATTCATAGTGGTATTCATTGACTACATTCTAAGTCTAAAGAATAACACGAGGAGCACTTCAAAATTGTTTTACAAAAGTTAAGAGAACATCAGCTTTATGCTAAATTTAGTAAGTGCGATTTCTTTAAGGATAAAATACAATACTTGGGCCATGTAGTAACTAAAGAAGGGACCTCAGTTGATCCAGAGTAGATAAAATCAATTGAAGAATGGATAGTCCCAAAGGACGTGACTGACGTGTGATCATTCATGGAGATTACAGGTTATTATCGAAGATTCATTGAGGGGTTCTCAAGAATCGCAAATCTCATAACTTCTTTACAGAAGAAAGGGAAGAAATTCGAGTGGAATCAAAAGTGTGAAGAAAGTTTTAAGAAGTTAAAAAAATTATTAACTACTACACCAATCTTAATAATTGTTGATCCTAATAAGGACTTTGCCGTATGCACTGACGCATGCAACGATGGTCTAGGTGGGGTCTTAACTCAAGAAGGACATGTAATTGCATACGAGTCTAGGAAGCTTAAAATTCATGAGAAAAACTACGCAACCTACGATTTAGAGTTGGTTGCCATCATACATGCTTTGAAGATGTGGCGCCATCACTTAATCAGAAGAAATTTTATGTTAATGACAGATAATAAAGGATTAAAATATTTGTTTGATCAACCTAACTTAAACGCAAGGCAAGCTAGGTGGATAGCTTTCCTTAGCGAGTACGATTTCGAGATCCAACATATTAAGGGAAAAGAAAATAAGGTCGTTGATGCTCTAAGTAGAAATGCAAGACTGAACTTTGTAGCAGCAATTTGCACTTATAAAACAGATTTAAGAGAACAGCTAGAGGAAGGAGTAAAATTGGATGAAAATTATCATAAATTACAAGCTAAAGTGGTAGACAATTCAACTGAAAGTTTAAGTACAAGGTATAGTCTAAATGAAAAAGGATTAATGCTTTATAAAAACAGGTTGTATATACCTAATGTACCTAAAATTAAGTTGTTGATTTTAAATGAAATTCATAAGAATCCTTACTCAAGATATCTTGGTTATTATAAGACTATAACCATGTTACGAAAGGATTATTTTTTGCCAAACATGAAGAATGAACTGGCAGAATACGTTGCCAAGTGTTTTGAATGTCAACAAGTTAAGACTGAACACCAGCATCCAGCCAGTTTACTACAGCCATTACCCATCCCTAGCTGGAAATGGGAAATATTCAGCCTTGATTTTATTATAGGTCTACCTAGAAGTCAGAATCTAAATGATTCGATAATGGTAGTCATTGATAAACTTAGTAAAGCAGTTCATTTTATACTAGTAAAAATCACCTACAAGGCTGCTAATATTGTTGATATATTCATGAAACAAATATTTCGTTTACTTGGGATATTGAAAGTTATAATTTTAGACAGAGACCCTAAGTTTACAGGCAATTTCTAGAAGTCTTTATTTAAAGGCCTGAATACTACTTTAAATTTGAGTACCTCTTTTCATCCCCAGATGGATGGACAGACTGAAAGGGTAAATCAAGTGTTGGAAGATATGCTCAGAATGTATGGTAGAGAACAACCAGGTAAATGGGAAGATTCCTTACACTTGGTGGATTTTGCTTATAAAAATCACTACCAAGCTTCAGCAAGATACAACCCATTTGAAATTTTGTATGGCAGAAAGTGCAATACCCCCATCTCATGGAGTAACCCAGTCGACAGGTTAGTACTAGGACCTGAACTACTAAAGGTGATAAGAGTTAATTGTAAAATAGGTGCAAGGTAAGTTAAAAGTTGCGCAAGATAGATAGAAAAGTCAAGCAGATCTTAAACGAACTCAGAAAGATTTCCAGGTGGGTGAACATGTTTTTATAAAGGTAAATCCTAAAAAGAGTTCTTTGAAGCTAGGAAGCTGTGCTAAGTTGGCACCCTGATATTGTGGGCCTTTTGAAATATTGTCCAGAATGGGACAGGTGGCATATCAACTGGCTTTACCACCAAATTTAAAGGTTCATAATGTTTTTTATATCTATGTATTAAACAAATATGTACATGATGCTATTCATGTTATAAATTGGAATGATGTGCAGGTGGAACCCGAAGGATATTTTCTAGTGGAACCGGATTGTATCCTCAAAAGGAGGGAGATTTTGCTTCGGAATCGCACTATTGGGAAAGTGAAGGTGCAATGGAAGTACCTTAGTGTTGTACAGGATTATGCACCTAATAACCATAGGTCTGGGGTTACCAACATACTCAATTAACTTGCAGACAATTGACTTTCAGAGTACAGTAAAGGAAATAGGAGGATGAGAAAGACTTACTCGATTAATGAAGGTCGATCCTTGCTAGTCCTCTTCTGTTCTACTTCAACTCCAAATTCTTCAAGGTTGCTCCTCTTTCACCTGTCAAGAGCCAATCTTCCAGATACAAGATGATTCATATATATATAAGCAGGTTAGATAAATCATATATAAGATGCATAAACATAAACATTTATCAAACCAAAATACATGAGACACATGTGGAAGAAGGATTCTCTTTATTAACAATAATGAGAAAGTTTAGATTACAACCCAACGTCTGAGACAAGGACTCCTCTGCAACCAAAGGATTTTGAGTTCCACTGCTCCAAAGACTTCTGTATAAACTCCACCAGCATAACTTTGCTCTCCAAGTGTCTCCTAACACCTTCCCCCAGGCCTGTATTTATATGGGTAAAATAAGGCAGTTCTCGGAGGTTGGGGAAGTAGTAGCAGTTAAGGAAATTAAGTTAAATGACTTAACTAATCTCCAATCAGCGCGTGTTTTTATGTTTAACTGTTGAGGGACACATTTGCGGGTATGTAGTAGAGAAACCCGCGAAATGATTCACGACTTATCATAAGGGCAACCCGCGAATACATAGATTCGCGACTTGCGTCAACCAGGACTCGCAAATGACTCGCGAGTTGTATAAAAGAAGAGTCGCGAATACAACTCAACATAGTAAAATGACAAAGTAGCTAGGTGGATGGTGGAAGAATGTATTTCATAATAAGCCAAGCTATAGTGTTTGGGCAAACCTCTATCCATAAATGTCCTTTTGTGTGCCAACATGAGGGATGTCGGCACTCGGACAGAGAGGTGCCATTCAGGTGTATAACAGATGCCCCCTAATGTGTGAGGTCAGAGGGAAACGATGGCCGAAATACATTATAATCTTTAACTCTGGAGAAACTCAGAAATCCAATGGAGCAGAGAGAGTACCTGAAAAAAGTACATAGTAATGTCATATACAAAGTTACATCTGAGGATGTTATGTTCAATTTACTGGAACACTAGCTCCTTTACAATATTTGAGTACATCATAGAACACGGGTATAAAAACACGTGTATTACAAAAGTGGATCGAAGCCACAATAATAATGAGTCTTCAAAGATTTGGAAGCTATGTAGATAAAAAGAACATAACCTTGCACAACTTAGTCCATAAGTGAGGAACTAAGGTCTTCATAAAGGATCCCAAAGAACCAGTACAATCCAAGCCATGTGAATAAAGGTAAGCTGAAGTTAAACATGGAGAGGATTCAACAGTTTGTCAACCAATAGAGGATAATTGATAACTGAAGCAAAGGAATTCACCAATGATGAAAGTGAATCCCGAGGTACCATCATCAAAACTCTAGGTCTGCATCATCAGGAAGTACTGAAACGGAACCATGTTGTGATAAGGAAGGCAACAGATCCTCCAACGGATCACAAGAGTGACTAGTAACTGGGCAAAGGAAGGGAAACACAAATAGATAACAGATATAACAATGATGGGATCAGGCTATAAATCAGACATTGGGAAGAGTCCTTGAACAGTGAGCACAACACAGAGATGACCCAAGGTAGCGTATAACTTATAGAGAGAACAACTAGACTTATCTATCATGTAGGAGACATGATCAGATTCCCCAGGTATAACTAACAAGAGGAGGAGTAAGACACTCAAAGTAATAGCTGAACAAAAGTAGACACTGAAACATGGATATCGGAAAACAAAGAGTGCTATGTTCAAGGATGACATGCTGCCATTACTGAAAACAAGAGAAACTTCTTCCTTACCTTCCCTGTTAAATTTTAATGAGTCCAGGAAAGTAAACTCGGTTCCCTCTTCATTTTTTAACAAGCTTGAAGAGATGGGAAAATAATGCTTGATAGTGTCCCCTCTTTCTTGTAAAAGTTTAACGAGTCCAAGAAAGCAAACTCAAGACCATCTTCATTTTTGGCAAGCTCGAAGAAAAGAAAGAAGAATGCTTGATAAAGCACTAATTCATGGATTTTACGAGCCCGAACTAGTACATGCTCGACGGCG
>LPNX010231832.1:105513-131981 GCA_001517045.1 Pseudotsuga menziesii | reverse complement strand
TTTTCATGTTTTGGTCCAGAGCACGAAAAAGAGAAAACTAAGCTCATACCGGGGGTTCCTTTTTCGTAAGTTTAGTCCCTCAGGTCCGGAAAAGAGATACACCTATGCCTAAGAATACTCTTCTCAATTCAAAAGAAAAGAGAGTGTTCCTTTCTCGTATTATTCCACAAGGTCCAAGAAAGAGATAACCTACCACCAATGTCGATGCCCATTCACATATTCTTGACGAGCCTGAATGGACAAGTTTACTCGGTAGTCAAGTCTATTTTGAGGAGTAAAACTTGGGCCTAAAGAAACTCAAAATATTTCCCATGAATTTTTAACGAGTCTGAAAAAGTCAACTCACGGCCTCCTTACTATTTTTAACGAGCTCGAAGGAGAGCAGAAAGAATGCTCTAAATGCGAGGAGACGAGTGTCATAGGCAGGCGAAACTAGTTCCAAGCGCAAGGAACAAACCTATGCACAATGCAAGGAAAGCGAGCAAGATAAGGACACTCGGGGAACATCTCTTCAAGGTATAGGGTGTCAAGTTGCAAAGGCAAAATGATACAAGGCTTAGCGATGATGAGAACAAAGATGAGGGCTTATACAATGAGCTAAAAGCGTGGAAGCCGGCATCAGGCTCATAAGCGCGAGTAGGGCACATGCAAATGCAATTACGACTTGAACAACAAGGCAAGGCCAGTAAACAGTTGTGAATCCGACTAAAAATCTTGTCACCAAGAAACAACAACATCAGAATCATATTCAGAAGAAACGATCCAATGCGGGTCACTTTGGCAGAAACACATGTGACTTTGCTATCTTCTACAAAAGGGAAATTCAAGGTAGAAACAACCGAAAGATATTCTATAGTACCAAGGCTCGAGGGTTTATAATCAATAAGATCAACCTCAGAAGGAGAGAAAAAATCAACAAGGGAGATAGAGTCTGCAGGAACAAACTCAATATCACAGGAGTTGAAAAATTCATAAGAAAAATCAAACTCATCAGGATCACTGACTTGCTGTTCAAAGGAAGAATCAAAAGACTCAACAAGACCAACATAAGAAGAAAGGTCATGCTTACTAGGCAAATTAGGGTCAGATTAAGTCACAACTGAACCAACATCCAAAAGAAGATCAGACTGTATCAAAGACTCTAGGAAGACTTCATCCAAAGGAAGGAGATCATCCGAGATAGGACACATGTCTAAACTTTCAAATGGATCAACAGAGTGGAGAGAAGGCTCTACAGTCTGTATAGGATGACTTACCCGATCAACTACTGGGACCAAGTCCCGAGAAGGTAAGCATGAAAACAGAGGCTGCTTCTCAGTAGCAATTGAACACAAAGGACAAGAGGCCACATAGTTCACCTATGGCGGGGTAGTGTCTATAGAAACACTGGGAACCAATAAAGGAAAGACCTGGTCTCTAGTTGGGTCAGGAGACAGATCAAGAAAATCCAACTGATCAATAGTGACAATTTCTTCGCCATGATTAAAGTACATCACACGAAAAAATGTTGACGCCACAGCTTGCATGGCATAGACATAATCCTGTCCAAGGAGCATATTAAAGTCCAAGGGGTCTTCTATCACCATGAAGTCAACTAAGACAGTCTTCCCACCCAAAGTAACAAGTGTTTGAGCAAGAATTCCCAAGGCAATACAAGTTCTTCTATCAAACGCCAGTAACTGACTAGAAGTCGACACAAGGCTGGGAGATCCCATGCCTCGCCAAGCACGAGCAGACAAAATACTAACTGAGGCTCCTTCATCAACAATACAACGAGCAATCATGTAGGGTTCAACTTTGACCTTTATCTGGAAAGGTGCATCGGAAGGAAGGCACGGCTCAACTAAGCTATCCCAAACAAAGGAAGCAATCCGAGAGCTTGGTGGGGTTTGATCCGAAGCAAGTTCAATGCCCCCTTGTTCAGTAAGTTCTGAACTGGCAGTGAAGAAAATGTGACTATTAGACACTTCACTCTCCAAAGGAAGAGTGGGATTGATCAATATCGGAATCGATTCAACCGCTTCGTGAAAGTCACTCTCCGAAGGGAGAGTGGGATTGACCAAAGATGACGTTGGTTCAATCACATCAGGATCACTCTCCAAAAGAAGAGTGGGATCGACCAAATATGAGATTGGTTCGACCACTTGATCAACCAAAGGTTGAGTAGGTTGTTGAGAAACTATAGGGTGTTCAGGAGAAGAAAATCCATGAGTCTTGGACCACACTCTTCACACCTCTACGATAGCAGTGCATAGGTGAGTAAGATGATCTTCCTCGCATATCATACAAGGAAACTTAAGTTTGCACTTCGAACGACCAGTTTTCTCAATTGTGTCAACATGACTAGCAGTGGCTGACTGTTTTCTCTCAACATGACCTGCAGAGGATGAGAGTTTTCCCCCAACATGAACTACAAAGGCTGGGTGACTGGGTCCAACCTCACTAAGAGAGGCTGGTTGTTGAAAAGCTTTAGAATGTTCAAAAACGGGATGACCATGAATCCAAACTCTTCGCACCTCCACAATAAAAGGGCATTTATAAGTAAGGTGATCTCCCTCACAAAGCTTGCAAGGAAAGTTGGGCTTGTGTTTTGAACGGGTAGTCTTTTCAATAGTTTCAACATGACTCGCAGTGGCTGATGGATTTTCTTAAGCATGAACCACAGAGGCTGAGAGACTTCCCCCAGCATGTCTTGCAGAGGCTGAGAGACTGGGTCCAACATGACTTGCAGAGGCTGGATGGGCATCACCAACATGAACAACAGAGGTTGAATGGTTAGGATCAACATGCTTTGCAGCAGTTGAGTGTGTGCCCCCAGCATGGACAATAGAGGCTGGGTGGATGGATCCAACATGAACAACAGAGGTTGGATGGGGAGGTTCAACTTGAACAATAGAGGTTGAACGAGTGCCATCAGCATGCACTGCAGAGGCTGAGTGACTGGATCTAACATGACCTGGAGAGGTAGGAAGGATCCCACTAGCATGAACCACAGAGGCTGGATGGATATATCCAACATGACTTGCATAGGTTGGATGGGGAGGTTCAACTTGAACAATAGAGGTTGAACGAGTGCCATCAGCATGCACTGTAGAGGCTAAGTGACTGGATCTAACATGACCTGGAAAGGTTTGAAGGATCCCACCATCATGATCCACAGATGCTAGATGGTGAAGATCAACTTGACTTGCAGAGGTTGAGTGTTTAGATCCAACATGGCCTGCAGAGGTTGGATGGGTGCCCGCAGCATGAACAACAGAGGCTGGGTGGTGAGGTTCAACTTGACTTGTAGAGGTTGAACAGGTGCCTCCTTGCTTATGTGCCTTCTTCCTATTCCTCCTTCTTTTACTCCTTTTAGACTATCAGTTACTAGTATCAGTACTTTCACCGCATGAGGTAGAAGGAGGAGGATAATCAACTACAGGTGAAGGGGAAGCAGTGTTTTGATGCCCTTGATATAAGGAGCTTACTTGAGAAGCATCAGGAGCATTCAAGATAGTTGGAGTGGAAAACAACCACACCGGTAGCCCCAGGGTGAATCCAGGTAGATTCAGGGTGGCCATCAAGGGAACACCAACATTCCCTGTGAGAGGAATAGTACAAGGAGTTCCCGGCATGGGGATCTCTTGGTTGGTGTTTGAAGGGGTGTTAGCCATAGTTTCAAACCAGGAGACAAAGTCTGAGGTTGATAGGCAACCAAAATTACAAAGCACACACCTAAAGGCACACTAAGTACAGACAAACCACACAACACTCACTAAAAATTCCTAAAGCCAGACAGAAAAATAGGTATAAGATATACTTTCCAGAAGAAAGTTGATAGACAGTTACTTGGCGTCCCTGTAGATGTTCTTAGGCACAAGCGGAGGAATCACCCACCGCCCTCCCACACTTTCTACCGGGGTTACCTTCCAAGTCCGTCCAAGGTCAACCAGAAATAACCTTCTGGTGTACCTGTGTATGAACCCTAGATGTCAAAGAGACTAAAGGCTACCTTAACTATATTGATAGTCTGGGGGGACAGTCGCAAGCCAGACTCGTACGCATGGGCAGGGTAGTTGAGCCCGAAACTCTGTCTAGGATAGAATCCCTAGATGCGTAAAAGTCCCGAGTTACGTTTTGACAAGGATTCGGAGGGTTATCTCCTCTGTCCAAGCCTCCACGCGGCCTCGTGCTTAACTCCCGTTTGAGAGGAGCTTCCCAGATACAATCAACGTAGAAAATGATTTACCTAGTGATAGGCCAACTACATCTGAAATTTTAACAATTGTGGAGAGTTAAAACTCCCTAATCCACAAGTCTAGCCTGAGCTAGTTGGTGTATGACCCTATAAAACAAAACTTACTAATAATTTTTAAATTATATCATTTATTTTAAGGGCTGTTTTTAGTCAGAGGGTAAATGGCATGAAACTTATGTGGTGTTTTGACTCAAAGCTGAAACAAAATGACTAAGCAAAGAGATATGAAATGCAAAAAGCAAAAACTATTCTCTTTATTTTTTCAAATAGAAACTTGAAAACCAAAAAAGAATAAATTCTTTTTTATATTTTTTCAAAAACAATGATATGCCATGCAATCTAGACTAAAAACTAATCTACATGCATATAAAGCAAACATGTGTTTTTGTCTTTTTCTTTTATAAATGCAAAAGAAAAATCAGCCTATCAACTAATGCAAGCAAGTATTGAAAGCAAAGCAAATAGACAACTACTCTACACCCCACAAACAAACCCTAGGTTTCCCTAAAGTTAGATATCAACCTCACTTGAAAAGAAGGCTTACAAAGGTAAACAAGGCAACAACTTTGGGATGAAAATACTGAGCAAAAAACTGATATAAACAAAGGTCAAGAAGTCCTAAGTATCAATCCAAACCTACAAACAAAGGTTGCTCAGTACCTTGTCCAACAAGGTCAAGCCAAAGAAAGAGGTAGGGGGGAAAGCAACAAAAACAAGTATATGTTCTTTTTAATTTTCTTTTATAAATGCAAAAGAAAAACTACCTACAAAGAAAAATATGCAGATAATAAGAACAAAGCAAAAGGAACTTTGCTATACAAACACCAAACAAACTCTAGACTGAACTAAAGTCAGCATAAACCCTACTTGGAAGGAAGGCTTGCATAAGAGACAAGTCAACTATTTTGGCATGGTGAAGTTAACCAACAAAAGAAGAAGGAAACCAGCACCAACAAGATTCTGAAATCAACCAAAGATTACTAACAGAGGCTGACCAAAAACATAAGCCAAAAATCATACCAAGCAAAGGAGGTGATGGAAAGAGCAAAATTAAGAAAACTTCTTTTCTTTTTCGCAAATATATGGTGATGAAATAAATGCAATGACAAAAGAAGCTAAGCCTATATTTTTTGTAGCTTTTGAGATTAACATTTTTAAACTGAAATAAACACAACTTATGCAAAAAATAAAATGCAAAAGCTTAACCATGCTTTCTTTTCACTTTTAAAAATACTCAAAATTCTACCATGCACCTACAATGCACTACACTTGAGTAAACTTGAATCTTATGAACTGTATAAAAACATCAAACTGAAGCAAACAGGCTGACAGAAACAAAGGACAACCAAACAAAAGAAGGCTAGGAACCCTAGCTTGGGTGCAAACAATGACAAAATCACTATAGACTTACAAAGGCAAGTGACAACCAGCCACTATCAGAAGACATACTGAAAAAACAGAGGCCAAGACCTTAACCACAGATCTGGACAAAGGCACTTTGAACCACAACCCAAACAGGTCAACTACTTCAGCATGCAAACAGAAAATAATCCAAGTAAAAGAGACTCAAGGGCTTTCGAAAAAGCACAAAGTGTGATCACCCGATGTATTCAAACAAGCTACACAACATTCATAAGGAAAATTCACTTCAAAAAACAAGGATTATAGAAAGAAAAGAACAAGCAAACTTTATCTTAAAAATCCCCACTTCCAAGCATACTCGCGACTGTCTAGCAGTGCAAGTCGCGAATGATTCGCAACTGTCTATTACAGCAACCTGCGAATGCAACTTGGTATTCGCGACTGTTCAGAAGAACAACCTGCGAATGGGTATAAAAATTTTCTCAAAAACAAAGAAAAAACCCAAGACTTTCAAATGCTGAGGCAGGTAAGAACCAGGATAAAAAATCACAAACAGACTTCCAATCAAAGACTAGTTAGGAAGACAGAAATGACCTACAGCAGTCTAGGCTTCCCCAGCGGAGTCGCCAATTCTATTGTACAGGATTATGCACCTAATAACCATAGGTCTGGGGTTACCAACATACTCAATTAACTTGCAGACAATTGACTTTCAGAGTACAGTAAAGGAAATAGGAGGATGAGAAAGACTTACTCGATTAACAAAGGTCGATCCTTGCTAGTCCTCTTCCGTTCTACTTCAACTCCAAAGTCTTCAAGGTTTCTCTTCTTTCACCTGTCAAGAGCCAATCTTCCAGATACAAGATGATTCATATATATATAAGCAATTTAGATAAATCATATATAAGATGCATAAACATAAACATTTATCAAACCAAAATACATGAGACACATGTGGAAGAAGGATTCTCTTTATTAACAATAATGAGAAAGTTCAGATTACAACCCAACGTCTGAGACAAGGACTCCTCTGCAACCAAAGGATTCTGAGTTCCAATTCTCCAAAGACTTCTGTATAAACTCCACCAGCATAACTTTGCTCTCCAAGTGTCTCCTAACACCTTCCCCAAGGCCTGTATTTATATGGGTAAAATAAGGCAGTTACTTGGAGGTTGGGGAAGTTGTAGCAGTTAAGGAAATTAAGTTAAATGACTTAACTAATCTCCAATCAGCGCGTGTTTTTATGTTTAACTGTTGAGGGACACATTCACGGGTATGTAGTAGAGCAACCCACGAATGATTCGCGACTTATCATAAGGGCAACCCGCGAATACATAGATTCGCGACTTGCGTCAACCAGGACTCGCGAATGACTCGCGAGTTGTATAAAAGAAGAGTCACAAATACAACTCAACATAGTAAAATGACAAAGTAGCTAGGTGGATGGTGGAAGAATGTATTTCATAATAAGCCAAGTTATAGTGTTTGGGCAAACCTCTATCCATAAATGTCCTTTTGTGTGCCAACATGAACGATGTCGACACTCGGACGGAGAGGTGCCATTCAGGTGTATAACACTTAGTCCCGAAGAAGCCGCCTGGGAATTGAAGAGTCATATGCATGTAGCATATCCAATTCTGTTCCAGGGAAGCTCTAAGGACGATGAATAAAATAACATCAAGGACAATGTTATATTTAAGCGGGTGTGTATGTCACATACCCCAAATTGTAAAAACATTTTATGTTTTAAGAGACATTATGTTTTAATTTTATTATAAAGTTTGTAATTAATGACCAAGTGGGGTCAAGGATAATTGCATTTAATTTCTGAATAGTTTATTAATTAAATAAATGAAAGATGAGACAACAGCTTAAGTAGGCTGTTAAATGAGTGTTCTACTGGCCACTTGGTGGAATAGGCTAGGTTTAGAGCAAATTGACACTTCGCAGCATCCTCAAACTACTTCTAGTTGTTGCAGGAGGCAACTTCCCTATTTATGTGGTCATGTTCCCCAAGAAAGTGGAACAAGAGCAGGTGGGCCATTAAGTGAAAACTGACCAAAAAGACCTAGGCATGCTGATAAAACTTCCCATTGAATTCAGCTGAGGCTGCTCATTTCTTTACTTGTGAAATTTCTGAGGGAAATTTGGTGCACAAGAAAATTCGATGGAGGGGACAGGCAGAAGTGTTTGAGTGAAAGTGCTGATATACTGAACTAGTGCAGTTGTTTTGAGCTGAGATCTTACTGCTACAGGCAGAAATATTATTTTTGATTACTCTGTGGAGTTGCAGAGGTTTCTAAACCTATTCTCTAACCCAGTGCTTTCAACCAGGTGGACTAGTAGACAAGCTCAGGGGTCCTAATATTTGCAGTTCAACTATTTTCAGGAGTTGGTTGGGAGGAACGGGCTCCTTAAGTTGTTGTTTCCTCTGCTATATTACCAGGTTTTACATCTTATTTCTAATTTCTCTATGCAAGCTTAGAAACAGGAATGAATGAATTTAGGAAATAATATATGTATATGTTTGTTTCATATGTTATTAAAATTACTTGGAGAAAATATTTTACTGTTGAAAGATAGATGAATTCTGGATTAGATATGGATTAGAATGAATGATTAGGGTTAATTTAAATTTACTGATGAGTAAAATACATAACTGTATTTTTCCACACCTTCAAGAAGGTAGTACTCTAGTACAGTAGTTGAGATTAAATTCTGATGGTTAAATCAAATCAAGAATGTAGGATTATGTTTATTTACTTTCTATTGATTTCTTATAGGGATGTTGAGAAGTTTCCCTAGTTAGAATACATTTGTTAAAAAGATAAACAAGAACTATCATGAAGGAAGGTCTTTTAAAAACTAGTACTCAGTTTGTGTAACTTTGTCTCTTTTTAACACAGTAATAATTGCTAGCTATAAGCTTAGTTTATTATAAATACACATAATTATTAAATATTATAGGAATAGAAAATTAACATAAATAGGAGTAGCTAATAAACATTAAAATGAAGCATTTAGGTTTAGCAAATAACATCTAAGTAATTTTCATTAATACTGTAAGTTAACATCAAATATTAAACACATTATAATTAAACAATAATAATGCAGGGTTTTAAATTTAAATAAAAATACAAACCCTAAATTAGGGAAACTGTCAACTAACGTTTTTTTTTCCTCATTCCAGAATAAGGCTTTTACAGTTTTCCCATATCCTTATTTATCAATTTCTTCATTTTTACAATTATAATATCCATATTATAAATGCCTATTATTAAATAAAAATTACACATAAACAGTATTGAATTCTTTATCAAGTTTAAACTAAAATCAAATAAGTAATCCAAATCAATTTTACACAGCAGAGTAGAAATGTTTTAAAATAAATAGAGTTATATTAATAACCTAAAAACTTAAATTAAAACTAATTTATGATAATAACAATCTAGTCCAGGTCACAGGGTCGAACCCTAGAACTAAGAAGAACTTCACTTTTTCTACTATCATTTCATAATAAGAAAATCCTATATTAATATATAGATAAAATACAAATTTAATCGATATAAACACCTCAGAATCGAACACCATAATTCTTAAAAGACTGCAATACGACTGTTCTTCTCCTCTTGATTTATCAAACTTTCCAGGATATTCTAGATGAGTTACCATAAGCATTCTAGAATGCCTTCAAGGGTGACCATGATAATGCCACGCGCCATGTGTAATGGTTTATGACTTTGGCTTCAGAATATGGCATTAAAGAAAAAGAAGATGTCTACATGTGATCATTTGTCCTTCACCTAGGAGGAAAGACCCTTAATTGGTTTGTGGGCCTAGATAAGGGAACAATATCATCCTTTTCAAAATTGGTGGAAACATTCTGTAGCCATTGGGATTTAGAGCAACGTGGAAAATGGATACCTCATGTCAAGCATGGAAGGGACTTTTTCAGTAAGGAAGGCCAAAACAAGAATCAAGTCGAAGTAGCCATTGTCCAAGACCTAATTGATGATATCTCAAGCACAATAGATGAAGCTCCCCAAGCAGATGAATATGATGATAGTCCTATATACAAAGATCCAGAATTCCTAGTTGAAGGAGTTGAAGAACAGAAAGATAGGACGAATTCTCCCTTCCAACATGTAGAAGCTCCATATGACCTATGAGATCTTTAGGAAAATAATGATGGGAATTTTGAGGACAATGGTTACTGGACATTTATGGGTCCACCTTTCTGTGATTCCTCGAGACAAGGTAATGTTGTCTCCATACTTTGCAGCAAGAAAGAGAAGCTTGGTGAAGTTACTCAGGAAGAGCCAGAATTTAACACTATTTGGGACAAGGAACTTTCAGCCACCTCCAGTAGAGATATCGAAGACATAACTTATGAAGACCCTGTTGAAAAATACATTAGAGGAAATTTGAGGTCTAAAATGGGCCTCCTAAGGAAAATGATAAAATAAAAGTTAAAATAATAAAATAATAGTTAAAATAATAAAATAATAGTTATTGATTTTGGAGGAAGAATGAAAACAACTACTTTTTGTGTTCATATTTTCAACATATCTCCATGTTTTTTACTCAAATTCTGAGTGGGATAGCTTATTGGATGCAGAATTTAATTCCACATCCAATGAGTACACACACTGCATACTTTTGACGGACCCCAGAACCCAAAAAACAAGAAATACCTGAAAAAACATGATGATGACATCATCATCACATTTTCTCATGTATTTCTTGTTTTAGGGGTAGAGGGGTCCATCAAAAGTATGCATTGTGGGTACTCGTTGGATGTGGAATTAAATTCCGCATCCAATAAGCTCTCCCGCTTGAAATTTGAGTAAAAACACAGGGCGATATGTCGAAAATACGAACAAAAAAAGTAGTTTTATTTTATGACAAGTATGTCAATTCAACCATTATGGTTGACTCATTTTATTAAAATTCTATTGGTTCTTGAATTCCAACTCACAAAATTTATTCTTGGCGCGCTTTCTTATAAGGCCCATTTTAGACTCCAAATTTCCTCTAATGTATGGCCATTCCTTCTCCTTATGAAGCTAATGGTGAAGAATGGCTCAACCCTTTTGCCACCATAATGGAAGACGAAACATCGCCAAACTTTGCAGATAGTTGTCGGATGGCCCATTATGATGAAGACTTCAAAGCTCTGGGACCCTATATCTCTCGTGATTCTTCCATTATGTCTCTATTATACTCGTCCTATAGCAAAGAAGCATGTTGCATATATGCAACATGTGATGAACCTAGGTTATAATCCTCAATCCTATTCCTTGAGAAGCATTGAAGAAGTTGTTCAATCCACTCTATCTGCTACCGATAATTCCCTAATGATGCATTTTGACAAGACAGAGGAAGTTAGGTGGACAGGTATGATTTCCATCCCTAAGCTTCATAATATTTATTGTTCATATTTTCATTTGAAACATGAAGGTATGAATTATATTGTTGACAATTTCAAAAGTTCAAGGATTATTGGGGTTACTAACACAATTAAGGAAAAGATAAGTAATATATTTGTATGTCCAAATAAATGCTTGAGTAATTGTAGAGACAAGTTGTGGCTCACATATGAAGATTCGCGAAATCTGACTCTACGAATAGCCTCCCAAGTTTAGGATTTATGGCTGAATTTAAGGAAGCATTTTTTCTTAGAAGACATGTATGATGAAGGTGTCCCGTACATAAGTCCGCTAGAAGAATGGATCAACAAAGCTTGTTAGAGCGATTCTTCTCAGTGGCACCAATTTCAGGTTTTCCAAGTTCTTAAGAAGGTCTCGTTTCCTGCACTCATCAAGATGAAGACCCTGGTACTAAACCGACATATCATCAATGAGGTATTGCTGTGGATTACATTAAAGGACAAAGGTAAGATATCAGGTATGAACTGCTTACTTAGACGGTTACATTGATGGTATGATTTCACCTAACGTATTTTTTACTACCATGTTTAGAACAAGTAGGGTTAGTTGCATTAGGCATGTTTCTGTGCATTGCATTTGATGACTTTTCATTGTCTAGTTCGTTTTTATTGTTCTTAGTTTGTTTCCCTCATTTAGCAAACAAGGCAAGACGTAAGTGTCTACCCTTAGATGCTTTTAATCTATCATACATTTGATATGTGTGTAGGTCTGCAGGTACCAGTAGATTCACGGGTTCTTGACCACTCCCAGGAAAAGCACCCATCTTGCAGTTGGAGCCAGTGGTATGCTGCACCTATACCCAACGCACCTTCAGGTGTACCCTAGGGAGAGAGGGCCAATTTTTTCGACTAGGAGGGGTGTTATTGAGAAATGGTGGTCATGGTTGGGCCCTTTGGTCCTCCTTTAGGGGTACTATGGCTTAATGGCACTGCTGACTACCATTTATAGGGGTTTTTAACCTCAGGGTTGGTGTTTGGGGCCCCTGAGGGTTGACCACTCTGTCGCATAGCTTTACATCTTGTTTATATGCTCTGGTGGCCTCTGCTTCAGCTACAAGACACTTGTCTTCATTCACAGCAACTTTGGACACCCTCCTAGCCCTTCAGTTAGTGGGTCCTTGCTCTCCCTAGCCTTATTTTTTCAAAGGAAAGACACCCTCCATGCCAGGCCTTTCCATGCTTTGAGGAGGGCGTTGACGGATTTTACAACATTCTATGGGTTAGATGGGGTATAACACCCTCCCTTCACTGCACTCCAGCCTTTCGTTCGAAGTGATTCACTTATTTGAGCATGTTTTGGCACCTGGGGGTGCAGATATCCCAAGTAGCCTACCTTTAGCCTACAAAATTGCTATATTTTATTATTATTTTGTTTTAATTTTAAGTTGACATTTTAAAGGCATGTTGACTTGTATTTTATTTGTAAAAGTGAGTGTGAGATCATATAAATAGATCTCTTCACTTTCATTTGTAAATTAGAACTTATGGGATAATATACTATGCACTTGTTTCATCCCTGTTAGGGTTTTTTTCGATGGTTGTGCTCCTCTTGAGGAAGTTTTCTGGTTAATGCAAGTTATTTTCTGGTAATTCTTTGGTGAATCTCTGTTTTTGGTGACGCTTTGATTTGTTGGATGAACACACACACATGAAGGTTTGGCTTCTTATCTCTTTGTTTGAATGTTGGTAGTTGTGCACATTCAAGTCTTAGTGGTAGCCCTAATGCTGCACTTTTTCCTAGAATAGGTCATTACCTTCCATTCTTGTCACCTTAGCAAGTTGAGGCACATATCCTTGTGAGGGTGCCCTAGGTTTTCTCCTTAGTTTTTCTAGGCTAGTTACTTGACCTAAGAACCCTTCCTCACTATGTTAGCCATCCTCCCTAGAAGCCCTAGGTTGGGTAGGGCTTTTGCTAGGGTACAGTTTTCCTTAGGTTTTCACACTTTTTCTCTTCCAAGAAAAACCTAGTTCTAGGGTTAGTTTAGGATTATTTTTATGTTTAATTCAGGTCTGAAAAATTTATAAAAATATCTCATAAAATCGAATATTTGGCCAATTTAGGGCCTCCTGAAATTTCGGGCCCTAAAATTCCGCGCCTAAAATCTCGGGCACTAAAATTCCAAGCCCTAAAATTTTGGGCCCTCTCGAAAATTACGGGCCCTAAAATTTTGCACCCTAAATTTTTGGACCCTTCTGCACCCTAAATTTTCAGGCCCCATTGAACCATGCAAAATGACTTGCAAACATCAGTTAGTTGGTCACTATTGTTGGTATAAATTAGAAACATTGTTAATGCTGGTTATGTCTACTACTCCATACTATTTACGATATTGTTACTAATAAACACATGCAACTTGCTTTCAAAGTTGATGCAAATTGTTTGGTAAATGCTTAGTTACATGCATGTTGTTGTTTCTTATACTATAGTGAATGCCTAAACTACTATTGTTGTCATAATATTAGCATGCCTGATTGATACATATTGATGTACATGTGCTTTAAATTATTATTTGATAATGATAAATATTAATGAAATGCATGTATTTTTGCTAATTCCTACATATTGCACTTCTTATCTCCCTATTGGAACTAATTAGTTATGTAATTGGCTTATCCTTGGATGAACAAACTTGTATTATTCATATACTCTTCTAAACTCCATTAGGCACTGGTCACTAACCATACACACATAGGAGATATATTTGGTGTTCAAGTGTCTTTTGCATAGTCACATAGGGTTCTCCCTTGAGTTTCGACTTTCGAAGACGTTTAAAGTGACTAAGCTGACCGTGGTTACTTTCTCCACATATATTTTCCCGTGGCTTGGACTGTCATTTCAACCAGTAACAAGGTCCTTTAAGATAATACATTTGAAACAACATCCTTTACAACTTCGTACTCTCCCACTTTTAAATCCCCTGCATATCCTTCCTAGCCAGGAACATCCTATTTCTCCCAGCTACCATCCTAGTTATCTTCTCCCCACCTTGCTTACCCACAGAGCTTCGGTTGAAAGCACTTTCCCCCAAACTACGTAAGAAATGTGGGCAATTCGTGCAACATACACAAACGATGGAGCCTTTGCCTTTCCGAACATTGTACCCTGAACACTTTGATCATTGCTCACTCCTGCATCACAAGTATGGGAACATAGGTATCATTTAGTGTGTAATGCTTTAAAATCATTTTGGTGTCGAATGCATAAATTCATTGGAGTCCAGATCAAGGGATAAGTGGAAAGTATGTTATTTCCCATGTAGCCTGTTTGAAGTGACAACTTTATCCGATTATATGTTTAGGCGACCGAACATTCTAAGGGTAATTGTTGGCTCTAAATTTATTTCTGCAATCAAAATTGCAATTTGAACAATGAAAATCACAATTTCATGATTTGAGCAAAAATTGCATCACCAAATTTTGATAAAAAATCGCAAAAACATTGCAAATTGTCTACTAATTATGTTTGTTTCTTATAACTCAATGACTTCTGAAAGCTATAACAGCATGAGAGTGAATTCAGCCTGTACTTAAACTACCTCCCCTCTTTGAGGGCATCACGAAGGCTTATACAAAGGCACGTCTATACTGCATTGATAACTCTACTAGTAAAGTATGGACGATCCTTTATCTGTTTTTAAGGGATATTTCCTTCCTTCTTCTAGATCTTCATGTGTCATCATGGCATGGGGAAACCCTAGTTAAAGACCACTTTTATGCAGCCCCAAATCTTTTTTCTTCGGATTTCCTCTTCACCAACCCTGACCTATACAATTGATCAGTTTTCAAAGGCAGCTCTTTTAGTGTCAATATTGTAGCATCTTTTCGCTTCTTGTATTCTGTCCACTGCTCTTCTCTCTGTGTCTTCCTCCAACATTCTTATTGTTCTGTCCTCTTGGACCATACAAGTTGATGGCTAAGCCATTAGGAGCGTCAACACCTAGCACAAACTGGCTCAAAGTTGAGCTGTAATTTCATTTTAATTTGTAAATATAAAAAAGCTAAAAACCTTCAGATACAGTGAAGTCCAATGACATCTCTATTGAATAATAATGAGGAACAAAACCCAATCATAGATATGCTGAAAAATATTAAGCTTCCTTCGCACTATGTTAGATTCAAAACATGAACCATGACATCCAAAACCCAATATTCATCCGTTCCTAGAGATAGCTGTTCTGAGACCTCGAAGAAGAGAGGAGAAAGCAAGTAATATAAAAGTGACAGGTCCCCCTCTCTCTTCTCTTAATCATATATGGTTTGGAGAAAGATGACTCGGTGAAATTCCATGTAAGAATGTTGATAACAATGTTCTCAAGGTGAGAAGCATTGAAGAAGTTGTTGAGTCCACTCTATTTGCTACCGATAAGTCCATAATGATGCATTTCGACAAGATAGAGGCAGGTAGGTGGACAGGTATGAATTTCATCCCTCAGTTTCATAATATTTATTGTTTATCTTTTCATTTGAAACATGAAGGTATGAATTATAATGTTGATAATTTCAAAAGTTCAAGGATCATTGGGGTTACTAACAGAATTAAGGAAAAGATAAGCAATATATTTGTATGTCCAAAGAAATGCTTGAGTAATTGTAGAGACAAGTTGCGGCTCACATATGAAAATTTGTGAGATCCAACTCTACGAATAGCCTCCCAAGATCAAGATTTATGGCTGAATTTTAGGAAGCATTTTTTCTTAGAAGACATGTATGATGAAGGTGTCCCATACATAAGTCCGCTAGAAGCATGGATCAACAAAGCTTGTCAGAGTGATGCTTTTCTGTGGCACCAATTTCAAGTCTTCCAAGTTCTTAAGAAGGTTTGGTTTCCTGCACTCATCCAGATGAAGACCCTGGTACTAAACCAACATATCATCAATGAGGTATTGCCGTGGATTACATTAAAGGACAAAGGTAAGATATCAGGTATGAACTGCTTACTTAGATGGTTATATTGATGGTATGATTTCACCTAACCTATTTTTGACTACCATGTTTAGAGCAGGTAGGGTTAGTTGCATTAGGCATATTTCTATGCATTGCATTTGATGTCTTTTCATTGTCTAGTTTGTTTTTATTGTTCCTAGTTTGTTTCCCTCATTTAGCAAACAAGGCAGGACGTAAGTGTCTACCCTTAGATGCTTTTAATCTATCAGACATTTGATATATGTGTAGGTCTGCAGGTACCAATAGATTCACAGGTTCTTGAGCACTCACATGCCATGATGACACCTGAATATCTAAAAGAATAAGTAAGGAAATATCACTTGAAAACAGATAAAGGATCGTCCATACTTTACCATTAGAGTTATCAATGCATTATAGACGTGCCTTGATAATACGAGTGCTACGGAAATGAAAGTAGGTTCTTCTCCTCTTGATTTATCAAACTTTCCAGGATATTCCAAATGAGTTACCATTAGCATTCTAGCATGCCTTCAAGAGTGACCATGATAATGCCACGCGCCATGTGGAATGGTTTATGACTTTGGCTTCAGAATATGGCATTAAAGAAAAGAAGATGTCTATATGCGATCATTTGTCCTTCACTTGCGAGGAAAGACCCTTAATTGGTTTGTGGGCCTAGATAAGGGAACAATATCATCCTTTTCAGAATTGGTGGAAACATTCTGTAGCCACTGGGATTCAGAGCAACGTGGAAAATGGATACCTCATGTCAAGGATGCAAGGGACTTGTTCAGAAAGGAAGGCAAAAACAGGGATCAAGTCGAAGCAGCCATTGTCCAAGACCTAATTGATGATATATCAAGCACGATAGATGAAGCTCCCCAAGCAGATGAATATGATGATAGTCCTATATACAAAGATCCAGAAGTCCTAGTTGAAGGAGTTGAAGAACAGAAAGATAGGACGAGTTCTCCCTTACAACATGTAGAAGCTCCATATGAACTATTAGATCTTTGGGAACATAATGATGGGAATTTTTAGGACAATGGTTACTGGACATTTATGGGTCCACCTTTCTATGATTCCTCGAGACAAGGTAGTGTTGTCTCCATACTTTGCAGCGAGAAAGAGAAGCTTGGTGAAGTTACTCAGGAAGAGCCAGAATTTAACACTATTTGGGACAAGGAACTTTCAGCCACCTCCAGTAGAGATATTGAAGACATAACTTATGAAGACCTTGTTGAAAAAGATATGACCGTTCCTAGGCTAATGGTGAAGAATGGTTCAACCCTTTTGCCACCAGAATGGAAGATGAAACATCGCCAGACTTTGCAGATAGTTGTCGGATGGCCCATTATAATGAAGACTTCAAAGATATGGGACCCTGTATCTCTGGTGATTCTTCCATGATGTCTCTATTATACTCGCCCTGTAGCACAGAAGCATGTTGCATATATTCAACATGTGATGATCCTAGGTTATCATCCTCGGTCCTGCTCCTTGAGAAGCATTGAAGAAGTTGTTCAGTCCACTCTATCTGCTACCGATAAGTCCCTAATGATGCATTTCGACAAGACAGAGGCAGCTAGGTGGACATGTATGATTTTCATCCCTATGTTTCATAATATTTATTGTTTATTTTTTCATTTGAAACATGAAGGTATGAATTATATTGTTGATGATTTCAAAAGTTCAAGGATTATTGGGGTTACTAACACAATTAAGGAAAAGATAAGCAATATATTTGTATGTCCAAAGGAATGCTTGAGTAATTGCAAAGACAAGTTGTGGCTCACATATGAAGATTTACGAGATCCGACTCTACGAATAACCTCCCAAGTTCAGGATTTATGGCTGAATTTCAGGAAGCATTTTTTCTTAGAATACATGTATGATGAAGGTGTCCCGTACATAAGTCTGCTAGAAGCATGGATCAACAAAGCTTGTCAGAGCGATGCTTCTCTATGGCACCAATTTCAAGTCTTGCAAGTTCTTCAGAAGGTCTGGTTTCCTACACTCATCCAGATGAAGACCCTAGTACTAAACCAACATATCATCAATGAGGTATTGTCGTGGATTACATTAAAGGACAAAGGTAAGATATCAAGTATGAACTGCTTGCTTAGATGGTTACATTGATGGTATGATTTCACCTAACCTATTTTTGACTACCATGTTTAGAGCAAGTAGGGTTAGTTGCATTAGGCATATTTTTGTGCATTGCATTTGATGTCTTTTCATTGTCTAGTTCGTTTTTATTGTTCTTAGTTTGTTTCCCTCATTTAGCAAACAAGGCAGGACGTAAGTGTCTACCCTTAGATGCTTTTAATCTATCATACATTTGATATGTGTGTAGGTCTGCAAGTACCAGTAGATTCGCAGGTTCTCGAGCACTCCCGAGAAAAACACCCATCTCGCAGTTGGAGCCAGTGGTACGCTGCACCTGTACCCAATGCACCTTCAGGTGTACCTCAGGGAGAGAGGGCCAATTTTTTCGACTAGGACGGGTGTTATTGAGCAATGGTGGTCATGGTTGGGCACTTTGGTCCTCCTTTAGGGGTACTATGGCTTAATGGCACTGCAGACTACCATTTATAGGGGTTTTTAACCTGAGCGTTGGTGTTTGGGGCCCCTGAGGGTTGACCACTCTGTTGCATAGATTTATATCTTATTTATATGCTTTGGTGGCCTCTGCTTCAGCTATGAGACACTCGTCTTCATTCACAGCAACTTTGGACACCCTCCTAGCCCTTCAGTTAGTGGGTCCTTGCTCTCCCCGACCTTATTTTTTCAAAGGAAAGACACCCTCCATGCCAGGCCTTCCATTCTTTGAGGAGGGCGTTGAGGGATTTTACAACATTCTAGGGGTTAGATGGGGTATAACACCATCCCTTCACTGCACTCCCGCCTTTCGTTCAAAGTGATTCACTCATTTGAGCATGTTTTGGCACCTGGGGGTGCAGATATCCCAAGTAGCCTACCTTGAGCCTACAAAATTGCTATATTTTATTATTATTTTGTTTTAATTTTAAGTTGACATTTTAAAGGCATGTTGACTTATATTTTATTTGTAAAAGTGAGTGTCAGATCATATAAATAGATCTCTTTACTTTCATTTGTAAATTAAAACTTATGGGATAATATACTATGCACTTGTTTTATCCCTGTTAGGGTTTTTTTGGATGGATGTGCTCCTCTTGAGGAAGTTTTTGGGTTAATGCAAGTTATTTTCTGGTAATTCTTTGGTGAATCTCTGTTTTTAGTGATGCCTCGATTTGTTGGATGAACACACACACATGGAGGTTTGGCTTCTTGTCTCTTTGTTTGAATGTTGGTAGTTGTGCACGTTCAAGTCTTAGTGGTAGCCCTAATGCTGCACTTTTTCCTAGAATAGGTCATTACCTTCCATTCTTGCCACCTTAGCAAGTTGAGGCACATCTCCTTGTGAGGGTGCCCTAGGTTTTCTCCTTAGTTTTTCTAGGCTAGTTGCTTGACCTAAGAACCCTTCCTCACTAGGTTAGCCATCCTCCCTAGAAGCCCTAGGTTGGGTAGGGCTTTTGCTATGGTATGGTTTTCCTTAGGTTTTCACACTTTTTCTCTTCCAAGAAAAACCTAGTTCTAGGGTTAGTTTAGGATTATTTTTATGTTTAAATCATGTCTGAAAAATTTATAAAAAATCTCATAACAATCAAATATTTGGCCAATTTAGGGCCTCTTGAAATTTCGGGCCCTAAAATTCCGCGCCTAAAATCTTGGGCCCTAAAATTCAAGGCCCTAAAATTTTGTTTCCTCCCGAAAATTACAGGCCCTAAAATTTCGCACCCTAAATTTTTGGACCCTTCCGTGCCCTAAATTTTCAGGCCCCATTGAACCCTGCAAAATGACTTGCAAACATCAGTTAGTTGGTCACTATTGTTGGTATAAATTAGAAACATTGTTAATGCTGGTTATGTCTACTACTCCATACTATTTATGATATTGTTACTAATAAACACATGCAACTTGCTTTCAAAGTTGATGCAAATTGTTTGGTAAATGCTTAGTTACATGCACGTTGTTGTTTCTTGTACTAAAGTGAATGCCTAAACTACTATTGTTGTCATAATATTAGCATGCCTGATTGATACATATTGATTACATGTGCTTTAAATTATTATTTGATAATGATAAATATTAATGAAATGCATGTATTTTTGCTAATTCCTACATATTGTACTTGTTATCTCCCTATTGGAACTAATTAGTTATGTAATTGGCTTATCCTTGGATGAACGAGCTTGTATTATTCATATAGTCTTCTAAACTCCATTAGGCACTGGTCACTAACCATACACACATAGGAGATATATTTGGTGTCCAAGTGTCTTTTGCATAGTCACATAGAGTTCTCCCTTAAGTTTCGACTTTCGAAGAAGTTTAAAGAAGTGACTAAGGTGACCATGGTTACTTTCTCCACATATATTTGCCCGTGGCTTGGACTACCATTTCAACTAGTAACAAGGTCCTTTAAGATCATACCTTTGAAACAACATCCTTTACAACTTCGTACTCTCCCACTTTTCAATTGCCTGCATATCCTTCCTAAACAGGAACATCCTATTTCTCCCAGCTACCATCCTAGTTATCTTCTCCCCACCCTACTTACCCAGAGAGCTCCGCCTGAAAGCACTTTCCCCTAGACTACGCAAGAAATGTGGGCAATTCGTGCAACATACACAAACGATGGAGCCTTTGTCTTTCCGAACATTGTATCCTGAACACTTTGATCGTTGCTCACTCCTGCATTACAAGTATGGGAACATAGGTATCATTTAGTGTGTAATGCTTTAAAATCATTTTAGTGTCGAATGCATAAATTCAGTGGAATTTAGTGGAGTCCAGATCAAGGGATAAGTGGAAAGTATGTTATTTCCCATGTAGCCTGTTTGAAGTGACAACTTTATCCGATTATATGTTTAGGTGACCGAACATTCTAATGGTAATTGTTGGCTCTAAATCTATTTCTGCAATCAAAATTGCAATTTGAACAATAAAAATCACAATTTCATGATTTGAGCAAAAATTGCATCACCAAATTTTGATAAAAGATGGCAAAAACATTGCAAATTGTCTACTTATTCCGTTTGTTTCTTATAACTCAATGACTTCTGAAAGCTATAACAGCATGAGAGTGAATTCAGCATGTACTTAAACTACCTCCCCGCTTTAAGGGCATCACGAAGGCTTATACAAAGGCACGTCTATACTGCATTGATAACTCTGCTGGTAAAGTATGGAAGATCCTTTATCTGTTTTTAAGGGATGTTTCCTTCCTTCTTCTAGATCTTCAGGTGTTGTCATGGCATGGGAAAACCCTAGTTAAAGACCACTTTTCTACTGCCCCAAATATTTTGTCTTCGGATTTCCTCTTCACCAACCTGACCTATACGATTGATTAGTTTTCAAAGGCAGCTCTTTTAGTGTCAATATTGTAGCATCTTTTTGCTTCTTGTATTCTGTCCATTTCTCTTCTCTCTATGTCTTCCTCCAACATTCTTATTATTCTGTCCTCTCAGAGCATACAAGTTGATGGCTAAGCCATTAGGAGCGTCAACACCTAGACAAACTGGCTCAAAGTTGAGCTGTAATTTCATTTTAATTTGTAAATATAAAAAATCTTAAAACCTTCAGATAGAGTGAAGTCCAATGCCATCTCTATTGAATAATAATGAGGAACAAAACCCAGTCATAGATATGCTGAAAAATATTAAGCTTTCTTAGCACTATGTTAGATTCAATACATGAACCATGACATCCAAAACCCAATATTCATCCATTCCTAGAGATAGCCGTTCTGAGACCTCGGACAAGAGAGAAGCAAGCAAGTAATATAAAAGTGACAGGCCCCCCTCTCTCTTCTCTTAATCATATATGGTTTGGATAAAGATGACTCGGTGAAATTCCATGTAAGAATGTTGATAACAATGTTCTCAAGGTGAGAAGCATTGAAGAAGTTGTTCAGTCCACTCTATCTGCTACCGATAAGTCCATAATGATGCATTTTGACAAGACAGAGGCAGGTAGGTGGACAGGTATGATTTCCATCCCTCAGTTTCATAATATTTATTGTTTATCTTTTCATTTGAAACATGAAGGTATGGATTATATTGTTGATAATTTCAAAAGTTCAAGGATTATTGGGGTTACTAACATAATTAAGGAAGAGATAAGCAATATGTTTTTATGTCCAAATAAATGCTTGAGTAATTGCAGAGACAAGTTGCAGCTCACATATGAATATTTGTGAGATTCAACTCTACGAATAGCCTCCCAAGTTCAAGATTTATGGCTGAATTTTAGGAAGCATTTTTTCTTAGAAGACATGTATGATGAAGGTGTACATAAGTCCGCTAGAAGCATGGATCAACAAAGCTTGTCAAAGTGATGCTTCTCTGTGGCACCAATTTCAAGTCTTCCAAGTTCTTAAGAAGGTCTGGTTTCCTGCACTCATCCAGATGAAGACCCTGGTAGTAAACCGAGATATCATCAATGAGGTATTGTCGTGGATTACATTGAAGAACAAAGGTAAGATATCAGGTATGAATTGCTTACTTAGATGGTTACATTGATGGTATGATTTCACCTAACCTATTTTTGACTACCATGTTTAGAGTAGGTAGGGTTAGTTGCATTAGGCATATTTCTATGCATTGCATTTGATGTCTTTTCATTGTCTAGTTCATTTTTATTGTTCTTATTTTGTTTCCCTCATTTAGCAAACAAGGCAGGATGTAAGTGTCTACCCTTAGATGCTTTTAATCTATCAGACATTTGATATGTGTGTAGGTCTGCAGGTACCAGTAGATTCACAGGTTCTTGAGCACTTTCGGGAAAAGCACCCGTCTCGCAGTTGGAGTCAGTGGTACGCTGCACCTGTACCCAACACACCTTCAGGTGTACCCCAGGGAGAGAGGGCCAATTTTTTCGACTAGGAGGGGTGTTATTGAGCAATGGTAGTCATGGTTGGGCCCTTTGGTCCTCCTTTACGGGTACTATGGCTTAATGGCACTGCTGACTGCCATTTATAGGGGTTTTTAACCTCAGAGTTGGTGTTTGGGGCCCCTGAGGGTTGACCACTCTGTCGCATAGCTTTATATCTTGTTTATATGCTTTGGTGGCCTTTGCTTCAGCTATGAGACACTCGTCTTCATTCACAGCAAATTTGGACATCCTCCTAGCCCTTCAGTTAGTGGGTCCTTGCTCTCCCTGGCCTTATTTTTTCGGTGGAAAGACACCCTCCATGCCAAGCCTTTCCATGCTTTGAGGAGGGTGTTGACGGATTTTACGACATTCTAGGGGTTAGATGGGGTATAACACCCTCCCTTCAATGCACTCCAGCCTTTTGTTCAGAGTGATTCACTTATTTGAGCATGTTTTGGCACTTGGGGGTGTAGATATCCCAAGTAGCCTACCTTGAGCCTACAAAATTGCTATATTTTATTATTATTTTGTTTTAATTTTAAGTTGGCATTTTATAATTTCAAATTGACATTTTAAAGGCATGTTGACTTGTATTTTATTTGTAAAAGTGAGTGTGAGATCATATAAATAGATCTCTTCACTTTCATTTGTAAATTAGAACTTATGGGATAATATACTATGCACTTGTTTTATCCCTCTTAGGGTTTTTTTCGATGGATGTGCTCCTCTTGAGGGAGTTTTTTGGTTAATGCAAGTTTTTTTTTGGTAATTCTTTGGTGAATCTCTGTTTTTGGTGATGCTTCGATTTGTTGGATGAACACATGCACATGGAGGTTTGGCTTCTTATCTCTTTGTTTGAATGTTGGTAGTTGTGCAGGTTCAAGTCTTAGTGGTAGCCCTAACGCTGCACTTTTTCCTAGAATAGGTCATTACCTTCCATTCTTGTCACCTTAGCAAGTTGAGGCACGTCTCCTTGTGAGGGTGCCCTAGGTTTTCTCCTTAGTTTTTCTAGGCTAGTTGCTTGACCTAAGAACCCTTCCTCACTAGGTTAGCCATCCTCCCTAGAAGCCCTAGGTTGGGTAGGGCTTTTGCTAGGGTACGGTTTTCCTTAGGTTTTCACACTTTTTCTCTTCCAAGAAAAACCTAGTTCAAGGGTTAGTTTAAGATTATTTTTATGTTAAATTCGGGTCTTAAAAATTTATAAACAAATCTCATAAAAATCAAATATTTGGCCAATTTAGGGCCTCTTGAAATTTCGGGCCCTAAAATTCCGCGCCTAAAATCTCGGTCCCTAAAATTTCACACCTTAGATTTTCGGACCCTTCCGCGCCCTAAAATTTCAGGCCCCATTGAACCCTGCAAAATGACTTGCAAACATCAGTTAGTTGGTCACTATTGTTGGTATAAATTAGAAACATTGTTAATGTTGGTTATGTCTACTACTCCATACTATTTATGATATTGTTACTAATAAACACATGCAACTTGCTTTCAAAGTTGATGCAAATTGTTTGGTAAATGCTTAGTTATACTAAAGTGAATGTCTAAACTACTATTGTTGTCATAATATTAGCATGTTTGATTGATACATATTGATGTACATGTGCTTTAAATTATTATTTGATAATGATAAATATTAATGAAACGCCTGTATTTTTGCTAATTTCTACATATTGCACTTGTTATCTCCCTATTGGAACTAATTAGTTATGTAATTGGCTTATCCTTGGATAGATGAACTTGTATTATTCATATACTCTTTTAAACTCCATTAGGCACTAGTCATTGACCATACACACATAGGAGATATATTTGGTGTCCAAGTGTCTTTTGCATAGTCACATAAGATTCCCCCTTAAGTTTCGACTTTCGAAGAAGTTTAAAGAAGTGACTAAGGTGACCATGGTTACTTTCTCCACATATATTTGCCCGTGGCTTGGGCTGCCATTTCAACCAGTAACAAGGTCCTTTAAGATCATACCTTTGAAACAACATCCTTTACAACTTCGTACTCTCCCACTTTTCAATTCCCTGCATATCGTTCCTAGCCAGGAACATCCTGTTTCTCCCAGCTACCATCCTAGTTATCTTCTCCCCACCCTGCTTACCCATAGAGCT
Source organism: Pseudotsuga menziesii (assembly GCA_001517045.1). NCBI lineage: Eukaryota > Viridiplantae > Streptophyta > Pinopsida > Pinales > Pinaceae > Pseudotsuga > Pseudotsuga menziesii. The sequence goes on along the minus strand of LPNX010231832.1, from coordinate 106,947 downwards.
CCGCCTGAAAGCACTTTCCCCCAGACTACGCAAGAAATGTGGGCAATTCGTGCAACATACACAAAAGATGGAGCCTTTGTCTTTCCGAACATTGTATCCTGAACACTTTGATCGTTGCTCGCTCATGCATCACAGGTATGGGAACATAGGTATCATTTAGTGTGTAATGCTTTAAAATCATTTTGGTGTCGAATGCATAAATTCAGTGGAGTCCAGATCAAGGGATAAGTGGAAAGTATGTTATTTCCCATGTAGTCTGTTTGAAGTGACAACTTTATCCAATTATATGTTTAGGCCACCGAACATTCTAAGGGTAATTGTCATTTCTGCAATTTGAACAATGAAAATCACAATTTTATGATTTGAAAATCACAATTTCACGATTTGAGCAAAAATTGCATCACCAAATTTTGATAAAAAATCACAAAAACATTGCAAATTGTCTACTTATTCCGTTTGTTTCTTATAACTTTGTTTCTTATAACTCAATGACTTCTGAAAGCTATAACAGCATGAGAGTGAATTCAGCCTGTACTTAAACTACCTCCCCGCTTCGAGGGCATCACGAAGGCTTATACAAAGGCACGTCTATACTGCATTGATAACTCTGCTGGTAAAGTATGGACGATCCTTTATCTGTTTTTAAGGGATATTCCCTTCCTTCTTCTTCTAGATCTTCAGGTGTCATCATGGCATGGGAAAACCCTAGTTAAAGACCACTTTTCTACTGCCCCAAATTTTTTTTCTTCGGATTTCCTCTTCACTAACCCTGACCTATACGACTGATCAGTTTTCAAAGGCAGCTCTTTTAGTGTCAATATTGTAGCATCTTTTCGCTTCTTGTATTCTGTCCACTGCTCTTTTCTCTGTGTCTTCCTCCAACATTCTTATTGTTCTGTCCTCTCGGACCATACAAGTTGATGGCTAAGCCATTAGGAGCGTCAACACCTAGCACAAACTGGCTCAAAGTTGAGCTGTAATTTCATTTTAATTTGTAAATATAAAAAAGCTTAAAACCTTCAGAAACAGTGAAGTCCAATGCCATCTCTATTGAATAATAATGAGGAATAAAACCCAGTCATAGATATGCTGAAAAATATTAAGCTTCCTTAGCACTATGTTAGATTCAAAACATGAACCATGACATCCAAAACCCAATATTCATCCATTCCTAGAGATAGCCGTTCTGAGACCTCGGACAAGAGAGAAGCAAGCAAGTAATATAAAAGTGACAGGTCCCCTCTCTCTTCTCTTAATCATATATGGTTTGAAGAAAGACGACTCGGTGAAATTCCATGTAAGAATGTTGATAACAATGTTCTCAACTAAGTCACATGACACGAGGACACGGGACACGGAGGACACGAAAATACGAGTGTCCGACACGGACACGGCGGCCCCCGGAATTAGGACACGGAGGACACGTTATATATA
>LPNX010231832.1:79592-105129 GCA_001517045.1 Pseudotsuga menziesii | reverse complement strand
AGGGCAAACCAGTGTGTTAGTGAGTAAGTTAAAGATTTGGGCTTTTTCTTTGTGAGTTTATCATGTATAATTAGTAGAATACATATGTTGTTTAGGGAGTGCAAATTTGTGTGTTTTCTGTCCATATTATCAGCAGTGTGTGATTTTAGGTTAGCGTACTCTATAACTGTTATTTTAGGAAAAAATGCAAGAAAAAATGTCATGTTTTTTGGAAAAAATGTCATTTTTTTGGAAAAAGTGTCATGATTTTTAGAAAAAAGTGTCATGTTTTTGAAAAAAGTGTCATGTTTTCAGGACACGTCCAGGACACGTCTAGGACACGTGATTTCACAGTGTCCGACACGTACTTTGAAGTGTCCTATTTTAGGACACATAAAAATGACGTGTCCGACACGTGTCCTTGACGTTTTCGTGTCGGACACGGGGACACGGGACACGGTGGGGGTTTAGGACGTGTCCTGTTACTTAGGTTCTCAAGGAAAGTACAGTACAATACGTCCAATAACACTACAGCAGTATTAATGTGCTAAGTAAGCCGCTGCCCTCGTACCGTCCAACTTAACTGAAAGTGACCAAAACTTTTTTTATTGTTTAAACAAAGATGTATCAAAGGAGCAAATAAATTCTTAACTCAGATTAGGGATGATTTTATTTCATTTCTTCCTTCTTCACCTGCAGGTATTATTGGGGTGGTGGTATTTTTTCTTCTTAATGTTCAAACAAGACTGACGAAAGAAAAGTTCAACACATCTACTAAGCTAAGCAATAACATCTGTAACAAATGCATCAACAATTTTGAGTGATATTGAATTTCTAAGTCCTTTTATTCATTCTCTGTGGCTGCCAATGCTAGTTTACATTGCTACAAATGAGACCTCGTCACTTCCCCTCATACATCGAGTTTAAAATAAAGAAATAAATTCAACAGGCAATTAAATTCTTGAATAGAACCACTTGACAGGAAACTCATACATAATGCCACCAATATCCCATTCATTTCAACACAATGTCTTGAAATTCAAACTTTGCACTTCAAAAAAATAACATTTGAAAATTCGTCGAGAAGCTAAGATCAAGCAGGAGATTGCAATTTAGAGAACCAGTGTTTTCTGACACAATTTTACATCAGGTTCGAGCAATATTTCCCAAAGCTCACACTTAATCATTTACAAAGGACACTTGCTCTATATCAAAGAATTTAAAAAAATTAAAAACGCTTGCCGATATGATACTGACATTAGCCCTGTACAAACAGAGGACCAGAATAAAAACACAACACTGGAGATGAACCAGGATTATCCTTTGATAATACAAAATTTTACATGATTTGCCTTGCTGACATGAGCCTATGGTCTAACCAAGCACAGTGGAAAATTCACAGAAAACAGGCCTCAAGCGGACGAAAGGCTGTTTAAGGTCCTTTAAGATCATTCCTTTGAAACAGCATCCTTTACAATTTTGTACTCTCCCATATTTCAATCCCCTGCAGCATCCTTTACAACTTTGAACTCTCCCAGATTTCAATACCCTGCATATCCTTCCTCGCCAGGAACATCCTGTTTCCCCCAGCCACCATCCTAGTTATCTTCTCCCCACCCTGCTTACCCACAAAGCTCCGCCTGAAAGCACTCCCGTTCTCCTTTAGACCAACTTTATTCCACACCTCCAAGTCCGCTCCCCGGCTACAGAAAACCTGCCTTCCACATCCCAGAAGCCTATTCTGTGCCCCCCCAGGTCTCGGGCTCGAATCCTCCAAGCACACCCAGGGTTCGTTCACATTCAGCTGCCTCAAATCCGCCATGAAAACTGACCCAGATCGGACACCCACCTTAAAAATCCCACAAAACTCCTCGCTGGCAATCACATCAGCAAAGCAATCAGACTGCAATTCTTGCTGCTTAACAGAAGGTCCCGGGCTCGATTCCCGGGATTCCCAGACCGTATTCTTAGACCGAATGTCCCAGAGCTTTATCTCACCCCTATAACCAGAAGCCCCTCCGCTAACCGAGCTAGATAACAACAAACCATGACCACCTATCCATTCCAATTTAGTAGCCGCCTCTAAATCTGCAGCCCCGCCCAATTGGCGACCAAGCTCCACCACTGGCCGGAACGATTCTGTGTCAATTAACAGAATCGTATTGGCATTCTTCCGGCTGCTCTCGAAGCTCGCGAACAGCAAACCCTCGGCCAAGGACGAGGTCACGGCCTGAACCGTTGGACAGTGGAGTCGAATCTCCGGGGCTTCCAGAATCTTCCAATCTATGCACTCTCGCCGTGCTCTCTGAGCCAAATCGTAGACGTGGAGCCCGGGGAAATCGACGGCGCCCGCTACGGCAATCCACGAAGAAACCCTGTGAAGCGTGTCGATGCAATTCAGGTGCGTGAGCACCGTTGTCTGCTTGCGGAGCGCCCAGTCGTAGACAGAAATCTTGCTGCCGTTGGCAATGAGGAGCGAGCCATCGTTGCCTGCCGAGAGAGCTGAGGGGCCATCGCGGCCGTTGGGAACGACCACAGACTTTCTCGACATGTCGAGCCCGTCCAGCGGCGGCGGCGCCATGGCCGATCTGAGAGCGCCGTCGATTCCAAAAAAGCGCGCTTCAGAGACGATGTCATCGATGGAGAAGGAGTGGGATTTGTTGGACGGTAATTTGGAGGTCCGGAGAATCGAAAGCAGGACCGCGAAGAGGTCTGGGTCTCGGTCAAAAAAGGGCTCTTCTTGTTTTTGCCCCGAAAAGCTGTCGACGAGTAGGCCGGCGAGGATCGAACCCGGGTCAGCCTTCTTGAGAGCCGAGGGGGAGGTGTGGAACACGGTTCCGCCCACGTTCAGAACAATGACGGAGCTCTTGCTGTAGTATGGCGGAGGAGCGACTCGCAGAGGGCTATATAGAGTTTCAAACGGCGCCATGGATGATATATTCAGTGTATAACCTGCAGAAGCCAGTTGTTGTATACACAACAGAATAAATATCGAATGCTGTCGGGATTTACAACCTTCAATGTGTATACAAAGTCCGACTGAGATATTATATTGTGCATCCCACAACTACAGAACTGTACCAGAGCCCATATTTATATATGGGACTGAGAGGGCAGGGTGACGTAAGAGAGAGAAGACTCGCGAGAGCACCTCCAGTCAAAGTTGTGACACGTGCGAGGCGGCTTCTGGAAGATTCTATTGAACAATCTCCACGCAAATAATGACCTCATTTGAAGGGATTAAATATCGTGCGAGTTAATAATAGTCAACGAAATCTAACAGCGAATAAGCTCTTGATCGGACGGTGGATTCGAAAGCATGTTGTTTTGGGGACTTTTTCAATTTGTGTTGCACCGTCTCAAAAAGGTAGGGTGTCCGTTTAACGTCAACATATTAACTATTAATTAGTATTGGTCAAGATTGGTTTGCTTTCGCTGTCGTTTAATTTGCTCCAAGTAAGTAGGAGAAGGTTCCATATTTGTTTGTTCGTATTACTGTTGTTGCGGTTTGATTTAACTAAGCTCCCGATTGTATAGGGGACGGTTCCATGGTGTCAAGGGATAGAATCTTCGACGCAGCGTTTACGTTTTAAATTTAATTTTATATTTTTCTAACTAATTGGAAAATTATAATAAGTGGATTTAGTGTGGAAAATTGTTTTTTTATATTTTGTTTCAGGAGGAATTGGTTTTTTAATCATGTTCCACTTCACACTTTGGACATTGGGTATATTAATTATGGTCGATTTATCTTAAATTAGTGGTAATGGTTTAAACTTTTAAGGTGTGAACTATTTTTACATGAAAATAGTTAAAAGTTTTAAGATTTGATTTCGGTAGGGTGTGATTGCGTCGAGCTTTCTACAGCTCAAATGGGTAAGATATGTTTTCTCTGTAACCAAGAACATATGAAATTTAATTTTAAATCAGCTAAATTGTAAAACATATTTATATAATTATATATTAAATTTCAATTTAAATGCAAATGCAACTAGCAAGAAACTATGGGCCAAGAACATCTTTCATCCTCACTATGGCACATTACAATGTAATATTACAACCATATTTATAAGGTTCTTTAAATGCAAATACAACTAGCAAGAAACCACCAGCCACTAAAACCATGTGCCTTAAACCACTTACATCCTTGTTCATTCCCAAGTCAAGGTTAGCCCTAACATGTAATGTTCATTTTAGTTATAGAGAAAAACAAGCCATTCTCAAAAACATTTGGATAAATGTTTAAAATCTTCATTTGATGGTAAAATGTTTTCAAATTCCAATTTATTCTGGAAATCTGGATTTCAAAATTATATATAGATTATTTTACTCATTAACTACTCTTAAAATTTATTATTAGTTTTAAAGAAAGACAAGTAAAACAAATTTTGGAAAACTATTTGATTATATGATTATTAATGTTACTTACATTCTTCTACTTACAAAAAATGGTTTGCACCTTGAGAACTTGATCCCTCTGGACACTTGGTAGAGCCATAAATAGATCTTTACTGGTATATTTAGAGTTAAGATGATTTATTTATTTATTATAAATATTTTCTTAATAATTATGTTTGATGTTAGGTTTTTTTTTAAATAAATTGATAAGTTTTATGTTTTAAGTTGATTTGTAATAAATAAGTTTTATAGAATAGATATAATATAAAAGCAATATTTGTAAAAAGGTTTATTATAAAACCTATAAAAAATTAAATAGAAATTATTAGAAGGTTCAACGCTACTAGAAAGTTATTAAGAGAATAGAAATTATATAAGATAAGAGAATAGAAATTATATAAGGAATTAGAAGCTTATATGTAATAAGATATCTTATGAAGAATTATGAAGAATATTTTGATTGGAATTTAGGAAAGTTGCCTTCAAGAGGTGAGAGAACATTGTTTTCATCAATAAAGGTAGTTATTTGTGGTGGTTCATTCTTTACAAATGTTTATTGTTGTGGTAATTTTATCATTTTTATCCTAAATCTTTAGTTTAGTTCTTTTTTATTTGAATTTCCTATTATGGTAATAAGGTACTTAATGTTTGGTATCGTAGCATTTTCCTAAGCCAATTTTTTTATAGAATTTTTTATTAGGTTAGAGACATATTCCGACGTTTATAAATAATACAGTGATTTATTGTACAACGGGTAAATTTGCACTCAAAAAAGAATACACGGGAATTATAAGAGGTCTTATCTAGTTAGACACCCTTGTAACCCATGTTGGTACTCTTTTTAATAGTACTACATTAGACAATGAGACGAACAAAAGTTCGCTCACACGCATACTACCAAAATATTGGCATAATATATAAAAATCCATTTGGATAAAAAATTATATGTATAAAAGTATGAGATGAGATATATGATTTACATTTACATTGATAGGGATTTATATAAGCCTTATGGTGTCTTTTCAAATGAAATGGTACATCTCTTTATGTAGGGCCAGGAAAAGTGCACAAGGAAGAATGAGACGCGCAAGCAAGGAAGGAAAAGTGCCCACGCGACAAGGGAAAAGCAAGTCAAGAAGGAAGCAAATGAACCGGCGCAGAAAGATAAAACATGCGCGCGACGGAGAAAGGAAGGAATGGAGGAAAGGAGGAAAGGAAGCGCAGAGCAGAGAAAGTTGCGATAGGGTTGGTGTGACGAGGAAAAGCGCATCCAGAGTCAGTAGAAGAGGCAAGTAGAAGAGTTATTGCTGGACAGGTGGAAGTCAAGGAAGACTGCAAAAGGACGAACCATCAAAAGATAGAAGGACAGTTTTGCAGCTAGTTATGACTGGTACAAACGAGTTGAAGGACGTTTCTGTGGCTAGTTAAGGCTGTGGTTAATGCATGCAGGACTTTTGTGGCTAGGTATGGGCTGGAATTTAATGTAACAGAGATATTTTGTAACCATTTGAGTCTGTAATAACTGAGTAGTACTTAGTCGGCCCTGGGTGGTCTTGTAAATGTTATAAATAGAAGGAACCCGCTCTGTATAAGGGTTCAATTGGTTAGATTAGATTTGGTTAGCTTTAGTATTCGAGTCAAAGAAGAGTCTAGTAGAAGTAGAAGGATGTTGAGTCACGGATCTTGCAGCTGTGTGAGCAGACCATTAGTAAAGTAGAAGAGTCGATCTAGGCTGTGTGCGGATCAGTAGGAGTAGATAGAAGCAATAAACCAGAGTGCATGAGAGCAATAAGATTAAGTCAGAAAGACATATCTTAAGAATAGTCTGCAAGCTACAGACTGCAAGGTGCTACCTATATTTCTCATGCCATATGAAGAGCACCTTGGTGGTTTTTCCCAGATGGGTTTCCACGTTATTTCTTATGTTATATGGATGAATGTTGTTGAATGGTGAATGTTTATGTGAATGTTTACTTATCTTACATTATTATAGTTACAGTTGTTGTCAAATGTATGTCGTAGTATGAATGAATGGTTGTTTAAAAGTATTGTTGGATGTTGTGTATGATTTCATGGTTAAATCTTCCAAGTATAAAGATAAGTTGCACATTGTCCGTAGAGTATAAGGAATTGGTTGTGTTGCACAGTTGCGCGAGTTGTTAAGAAGTTAAGTACAAGGTCGTGTCGCACGGGTGACCTGTGGCACCTGGTTGCGTCGTTGTCGCAAAGTGAAAGACTCCATCCCATCATCTTTATTGAGAGCCTTGGTCACGCACCAAGGGACTATAATCCCTTTCCAACTGCGGAAACATGGTTCTGGCAGTTACCCATTAAGATATCTTGGGTGAGACTGTGCCTTCCTTGCGAGTGTTGCTGACTGAGCTTGCTCTGTCGGGCCGATGTCTTTTGGTGTCTTGTTGGTATTGTGTTGTTGATTGAATCGCGGGTCGAGACAAGAAAGAGAAAGAGGAAAACAAATTGTTGCGTTGCCAGGACCGTTAACCATTTGAGTCGAGGGAAACGTTGTGGCATCTGACAAAGAATGAGATAGAGGACTGGTTGAAGTCTAAGACACTAGCATTCGCGCAAGAAGAGAGCGCAGGATCTTAGTTGAGTGCAGAAAACTAGGTAGACGAATACATCTATTTGGATATTCATGATATATTATTTGTAGAGTTTCCCGTTGTACTGCATGAGTGGCTGTCAAGATTGGAAAGAAGGCAAAAAAATTTCCAAAGAAGAGAAGCAGTTGAGTGGAATGATCAGTTGGTGCGCAAAGTAACCAGTGTAAGTAACACCATCTCTAGAGCTGTTGATTTTTAGGTTGACAGTATTTTGCAAGGATATATTACTGAGTTTGCAGTAGAGGCTATAACCTCATATAGTGAGGCTGAAAGACATTTTTTCCAAGGACCCCGAAGAAGATATTTATCTATCAGTACATGGATCAATATGCTCGTTTATTGAGAAGGGTATCTTGCAGTTGAGTAGTTGAGTCGCATACACCGGAGGAAGGCTATGTTGCAGACGACCTGTTAGGAAAATGGGAAATGGTGAGTTGAGATGTTCCCGGGAAGTATAGAACTTGAACTAGAAGTTGGATTCATAAGGAGTGGAAGGAGATTCAGATCAGGGAAAAGAAGAAAGACAGAGGAAGTTCGACGAGCTCCTATTCTGTTCGAGGAGAGTGAGCATGAACTGCAGTCGCAGGTAGATGAAGAGTCTTGCGATGAAGAGGAGGACTATAGCTCGATATCAGAAGGAGCAGAAGACTCTGAAGAGACTGTCAAGTCACCAAGGTCTGGTCGCCACTACATCACACCAGGATTATCGCCAGAGGTAAGATCTAGAGCCTCATTTCTTGAAAGATTTTTCAATACTAATAGTGCTAGTACTGCCACTAGCGTGCAAGAGAAAACACCTCCGTTAAATTAGTCATCAAATAGCCCCTATGCCAACACAATGGATGGGGCGGATATTTGGTTACCTACATTCAATGGTAATGGAGCAAAAGATCCAGAGCGGCATTGGTTCATCTGTGAAGTTGTTTGGATGGTTCGTTTAGTTCAAAACACGGACTTAAAGAAAGTGCAAATGATCACGACTCTATGGGGTCATGTGCTTGACTGGTTTATGAAGTTCTGCGTAGTACCACCAGGAGTACCACAAAAAACCCTTGAAGAGATACGAGTTGCAATGATCTTTAAGTTCAGAAAACCTAAATCTGAGTCGCAGTGTATCACTGAGATCAAGGAAATCAAACAAGCATTGGTAAAGTCAGTATGGGACTTTGACCAATGATTTAAGACTTTGATGGCCAAGGTAAGTTTCTAAATGTTGGATGTACAACATAAAGAGTGGTTTATTGTTGCGCTACTACCACACATCCAAGGCCCATTAATGCAACAAAAGATCAAGTTGCAGACAGAAGCACTAGAGTTAGCGATGAAGCTAGAGGCCTCGCCAATTGGCGATGGAGCCGCAAAAATGGTGCAGATTCAGTCGCAGTTGGCTAACCTGACAATACAACTGCAGTACATCAAGAAGGGTAACGAAGCCCACGAAGACTTATGGTGCGCGAAATATAGAACAGACAGACACAGCAAGGATAATTGTCCGACCTTCGTGAATTACGTCTCATCCAGTGCACCAAACCCATTAAGTGCTCATGGACTACCGTGGTGTCGCATATGCCAGACAAGAGGACATCACGATGAGGACTATTTATGCTTGAAAAATATTGTAAGCACTCCCACAAACCTGTTCTGTAAATTTTGCAAGCCAGTAGGGCATGAAGAGAATAATTGCAGAGCATACCAACTCCTAAAGCAAAATACGGTTGACACATACTTGATGAAGAATGAGGGGCATACTCGGGCTGAACCGACACAAGCATCATATCAGCCTACGCAGTTCTTGCCCAACCAGTATCAGAACCAATATCAACCTCAATATGCACCACAACAACCATATGTGCAACAGAATCACTATCAGCCGCAATATCAGCCGAATGAGTACCCCTCGCAGAAACCACACCTTCAAGGAAGGGGTGGTGGAAACTTCAGAGGTAGAGAAGGAGGAGGAGGATTTGGTAGAGGAGGAGGAATTAACAGATTGAGTCAAGTCCCTATCGACATTGAAGGGTTGGGCATGTTTGCGGACTTTGACATCATTAACATTGTTGATGAAACAAATCCATATCCTGCATTGTTGGGGATAGATTGGGCCATAGACAATCAAACCATTATAAACTTCAAGAAAAGGATCCTCTCACTCAAGGATACTGAGATGAGAGTAGTGTCTCCCATTGACCCATTGGAAGGACAGAGATATGTAGAGCCTATCTACAATGATGGACAGGGTGACTATCTAGACCAGATCTACAATGTCATTGCCATGCAAGAAGACTATATTAATCCGATAGCGGATGGAAACCTAAGTTGGAAGAGTGCTAGCTCCTGCACATCCGACTCAGGGGAGGCGTTGGAGAATTGGAAAAACAAGCTACATGAGGTCTCTATGAGAAGGTGTGCCTGAGTTACAACATCTATGTGATGGGTGGAGAACGAGCTACGAGAGTTTCCCATCTATGAGGGTTTGCCTAACCTTGCGATGTTCCTAACTGAGTTTGAAGGACTTGTAACAGAGTCGCAACACTTGTCTACATTAGACCATGTGTTGAAGGCTACACCCGCTAGATTGTGGGGTACACACAAGCAGTTCATAACAGAATGGCCATAATGCAGAAGGTTGATGGAATTCAGATTCGGCAAAGAAGTCACCACCGTGAGCCACAAATACATAGGATTGTCAAGCCCTGTCAAGCACATAAATAAGTGTCGCACGGTATTTGCAGAATTCTTGTGACAGGAATGGGTCCATCATTTCATTCATACTTCAGAAATGACACTTAGAACATGGTATGCATCTACGAAGTTGCAACAAGGAACCCAAGTCTGGGAAGGGCTCGCTAAGAAGTTTAGGCAGACATTTGAATTCGTTGATGAGAAACCTACAATTGATGTTGCGTTTCAAACAATAAAGGAGAAGTTATTAGCTAAAATTTATGTCAAAGATGCCAATTCTCACCAGTGCAGTGCGACCATTTAGCAATGGGTGGCTTGCTACAATCTAGTTGGTGACCCAGATGATGATCTGACTAACATAAACATACCGAAATCAGAGGGCATGCACACAATAGAAGGAAGTGGGTATTTCAAGTGACCAATTACTTAAGCTGTTGAAAATCAAGAAAGTAAACATTGGGTTGCCAGAGAACCCAAAGTTTGCCAATATAGGAGATTATTAGGATGAAGAGACAGTCGCAAAGATCACAGACTTGCTACATGAGTATCAGGATCTATTCCCTACCAATTTCTTAGAGATGAAGGGAATAGTAGGCGACCTAAGGGAGATGAAAATACCCCTGCGACCAGATGCTAAACCCAGTAAATAGCACCTGTATAGACTGAATCCAAGATATAAAGAGAAGGTAAAAGCAAAATTGGATCGCATGCTTGACGCAGGAATCAATGAACCTGTTGAGGAATTGGAGTGGATCAACCCTATATTGATCCAAGATAAGAAAACAACATGCGAAGTGAGGATCTTTGTCGACCTGAGGAAGTTGAACGATGCATGCTTTCATGTTCCATTCCCAACACCATTTACAGATATAGTACTTGAAAGCGTCGGAGGACAAGAGATGTATTCATTCACTAATGGCTTCTCTAGCTATCATTAGGTTAGAATCATGAAGGAGGATCACCACAAAATGACCTTCATTATAGAATGGGGATGCTACTAGTACACGGTAATTCCCTTTGGACTCAAGAATGCACCTGCTATTTTTTCTAGAATAGTAGTCTCTGCTTTTAAAGATTTTATTCATAAATTTCTTGAGGTCTACTTTGATGATTGGACTGTGTTTGGTCTAGTAAGAGACCATATTGAAAGTCTGTGCGTGATGCTGGCTCACTGTCATCAGTATCAGATCGCGCTTAATTCTAAGAAATGTATATTTTGCACACTGTTTGGTGTGTTGTTGGGTCACATCGTATGTCGCAACGGTATTTTGGTTGACCCAGTGAAAGTTATGATTATTCTTGACTTACCACCACCTACAACAATCACACAACTCATATCAGTGCTAGGACGTACAGGCTGCTACGGGAAATTCATTAGAGTGTATGTAGAGATCACTGCACTTATGGAGAAAATACTGAAGAAAGATGTGAAGTTTCAATGGACACCTGATTTCTAGGAAATCTTGGACAAACTAAAGAACAAGATGGCCACTACGCTAATATTATTATTCCCAGGTTGGAAGAAGGAGTTCCATGTTCACGTTGACACGTCATCTCTCACGCTCGGCATAGTCTCGACACAACCAGGAGAGGGTGCACTTGACCACCCTATTACTTTTGCTAGAAGAAAATTGTCAATGACAAAAAAGAACTACACAACGACAGAAAGAGAAGGCCTTGCTATGGTCTATGCGCTTCAGAAATTCCAACACTACTTGTTGGGTGGACATTTTCAGATGCACACTGATCATTCAGCCCTGAAATACCTAGTCAACAAGCCAATGTTGGGGGGAAGATCTGTCGATGGCTTCTCATGTTTAAAGAATTTGATTTTGAGGTCATTGCCAAACCTGGTCAACTAAATGTTGGGCCAGACCACTTGTCGAGGATAGAAAGTGGTGAAGAGCCAACCATCCTAGAAAATAATTTTCCCGACGCACAACTATTTGTGGTCACTATGATGGAAGACCAAAACAATGAGTTTAACACAATCATCCACTTTTTGAGTATAGGCTACGTGCCTCCAGGACTCTCCACTAATCAGAAGAAACACTTGGTAGTTAGAGTTGCTGATTTTACATTAATTGTTGGACACTTGTACAAGTTGGATGAGGATGAAATACTATGTCGCTGTGTTTTTTATTATGAGCGACCATGGGTTATGAGTTAATCACATGCTGGTGTCACAGGTGGAAACTATGCAGGAAAAGCAACTGTGTGCAAGATATTGCATGCAAGACTATGGTGTCCAACCATACACATGGATACTAAAAGCTTCTGCAGAAACTGTGATATCTTCCAGAGAACAGGAAAACCATCGCACCGTGACGAGATGTCGCTTGCACCACAGATAAATCTCCAATTCTTCGACAAATGGGTTTTGATTTTGTGGGTCCGATCAGTCCTCCAAGGAAAAAAACTAGTGCACGCTACATTATCACTGCGACGGAATATTTAACCCGATGGGATGAGGCCGCGCTTGTTAAAGATTGCACCGCTGTGACTACGACGAAGTTTTTATTTGAAAATGTGGTGACTAGATTTGGATTCCCGAAAATTCTACTCAGCAACCAAGGTACGTATTTTGTTAACAAAAGGATTGTTGAGCTTACTGCAGAGTTCCGGATCCACCATAAGAAGATGACACCCTATCATCCTCAGGTGAATGGAATGGTCGAAGCTTTTAATAAGACTTTGGAGAATACATTGACCAAGGTATGCAGTGTGCGTCGAGATGACTGGGATCAGAAAGTATCAGCTGTGTTATGGGCATATCACACAACTTGCAAGCGACTAATAGCGAACACCCCATTCAGACTCGTATATTGACATTAATTTGTTGTGCCAATGGAGTATATCGTGCCGATTCTACGGATTGCTGCATTGACAAAGATGCTATCGAACAGAGTTTGTCGCAACTTGTTCAAATGGAAGAGGAACACTTCGTCGCAGGATTTCATCATACTGTCGAGAAGCAGAGATAGAAAGCATGGCATGATTGTCGTATCCATTAGAGGAAATTTCAATTTAAAATGGGACTTCCAAAAATAATACAAATTACATGTCATCATGTATTAGGCAATCAAAATGCTTTAAAATCCAAAAAGGGAGCACCTCTTAAACAATTTTTTAATATAAATTTGGGGATAGGTATCTTAAAAAAAACTACTTTTTTTGTTCTTATTTTTGACATATCTCCTTGTGTTTTTACTCAAATTTCAATCAGGAGAGCTCATTGGATGTGGAATTAAATTTCGAATCAAAAAGTACCCACTTGGCATACTTTTTATGGGCCTCACTACCCCAAAAACAAGAAATATCTAAATAAATGTGATGATGATGTCATCATCATGTTTTTCAGATATTTCTTGTTTTTTGGGTAGTGGGGCCCATCAAAAGTATGCGGACTAGGTACACGTTGGATGTGGAATTTAATTCCGCATCCATAGAGCTCTCCTAATCAAAATTTGAGTAAACACATAGGGATATATGTCGAAAATACAAACAAAAAAGTAGTTTTTTCTTTTCTTCTTCCAAAATTAATAAATATTATTTTATTAATTTTTCTTAGGAGGCCCATTTTGAGTTGAAATTTCCTCTAATGCAGGTCAAACCATTCAAAGTCGAAGGACTAGTGTTGTTGTATGACAACAAATTTTTCAAACACCTAGGTAAGCTAAAGACACATTTGCTAGGGCCATATGTGATCGCACACATCACTGATGCAGGCGTAGTAAAACTGCAGAGACTAAATGGAACTTATGCTGCAGGTATGGTGAATGCCAGTCGCTTGAAACCATACTATGATGGTCAAAACATCCCTGGCTAGAATTGTGTTGCGCATAAAAAAGAAACGAAGAGGTGAAAACTGTTCTGTCACACGTCTGCGGAGAAACCAACTGAAAGCGTAGGAAAAAGTGAAAGTGCAGGAAAAAGTGGAAGTGATAGGTTGGACAACATTAAAGTGAAAATATATGGTGAAGATTGAGGTGGTTATGACAACTAAGAGTCATTAATTTGACAAGATACGAGGAGAATGACAACATGTTTTTTGGTCCCATCAACCATCCTCAACATAACTGCCATAGCTGTGCTGACAAGTACATAGCAACACTCGAGTTCCCAAGTTAATGAAGAAACATGTCAGTCGAGAATCCCATGTGACCAATTATACCTCGAAATCCCATCGTATGACGACTACAGGATGCATAGGTGAAAATAAATACAAGGTTTCACCATTTACCATTCTTTTACACATGTAGAGATAGTTGAAAGTTTACAGAGGCGAAGCCTGTCACAGAGTGAGACCTGACACCCATGGTAATAGAGATCTCTAGTGTAAGTGAGCTATCTGAAGTGACTATTCCCTCATGCTATCCAATTGAAGAAGAGATCGACTCGCCTGAAGTACAAAAACCAGAGCAAGAACTAGAACTCGACCCCATGGCCCAAGCAAGGAAGAATCCTGCTACTACAACTGCTTTGACCCCTATTCCACCCCCTAGTTCATGCCTTGTTTTGAACCCTATTCAAAACCCACCAAATACACCTGCACAACCTATCAGAGAGCCGAGGCAGGTTGGGGGGAGAGTGGCTAGAGAGTTGTCCCAACCAGGAATGACAAAGAAACGCAAGTCTAAGGCTGTTGCAGACGATGTTGGGAAAGTACCCATGCACGAGGACGTCCTCGAGGAAGATCTGATGGAGGAAGAATCCCCACCTCGCAGAGACCCGAATGCTGATGAGGAAGAAGAAATCTTCCCACACTATGTCCAGCCGAGGAGAGCCGAGGCGGAGCTAATGACACTCCCCACAAAAGCCAATACATTTTTAGTAGCACCTTGGGTCCCTGACCGCGTAAACCTGCTAATGGACATAATTCCAAAGATTTCCAAGTTGGGATTCAAGGATGTTAACACTCGCCTGTAGCTGGGTTTGGAGAGAAAGAGCTGCATGGTCACGGTTGAAACCGGGCCGATTGGGCAGGATTGGCCAACTTGTTGTTCATGCCGCATTTTATAGCTTGCAGGCCAGAACATATGTGAAATAGATTCTGGTCTGTTTCCACAAAGGGTGCTTATGGCTCGATTAGCCATACCCGGTCGACATTGAGCTTATCTCATTGATTACACGACCATTGAAGAAAGGATGCAATCCTGCGCCTTATTTGCGCCACGGCAAGGATACCACCAAAATGAAGCAGAAGTATAGTCTGCAGCGTGCAAGAAGTGGATTCTATATTCCCCATATCAAAGAAGTCAGTGTACTGTTCATCGCAAGGATCCTATCATGAAAGATATTGGACAAGATGAGGCCGAATGAATGCATTGTTGGAGAGGTAGAGCTGGCAGAGTTATGCTCACAAGGTGTGACTTTCATCTGGTCGCAGTTCTTGCTGAACGAACTGATTGACGACATAGAACAGGATCAAGAGGATGCGAAATACAAGTTTCATTACTCCTGGTTGCTCATCCTGAAATCGTTCACCTTGTGGGCCAACCCACTAGATTACGAACCCATGGATGTCCCAGTACCTTGCCTAGGAACAAAGTACCAAAACCTGTGGGAGGACAAGAAAAAAAAGATCTGACAGACGGATAATAACATCGAGTTATTTCTACACTCCGATGCGCTATGCGATGTTAAAAAAAGGTCCCACAAAGTCCAAATGACGATGGTGCACATGTATGCTACTTTCACAAATTTTCAGGAAGGAGTGCATAACATGATTTTGGAGTCGAAGAAGGACCCAGCCAAGCAAGCGAACCAGGAAGGGTTCATAATAACAGATGAGGATGTGGACGCCATTGTCGCGGAGTGGGCTAAAGAATGGTGTGGCTCACTGGTAGATTCGCTTCCTAAAGATAGAAACCAAGAAGACCCACCAGCTAACCAAGGTGGAAATGTTGGCGCGAGTGGTGATGCTAGAATTAGTCAAGGAAACAATGGAGGCGACCGTTAAGACAATCAGTCGTAAGAAGAAAAAGATGATAACAACAGTGATGATGGCTCCCATCGAAGCGATGAAGAACATGCACCTACTGATGAGGAGACCCGCAACCGCTGGAAGGAACAACAATAGTAGCGTGGACGATTGCACAAGAAGAGAAAAGATGATATTGCGGCTAACACAAACACATTCACTGAGGACGATGTTCAAGAGCTAGAAAACGTTGTAGCCAAGGTCACCAAGAAAAGCCTCGAGGTTTTGAACACACAGCAGGAAAATGTGGCTGGTCAAGTTGCAAAGCACCTCAATAGAATCATTGATGCCATTAACAAGGTCAAAACCACTGTTGAGGTTGAAACATATTCCGTGGATCCCAATGTCCCATTAGTTACGCCAGAGCTAGTGTCGTCGATCAAAGTACAAATCCACGAGCGCACAATGGAAACAGGAATGGCGATAGGTGCATTCGATGATGTTGTCAAAGAATTTGCAACATTACAGATCGACTTCTCCAAGCTATCATTGGGAGAATTCTATGACTTACAACATGAAGTCACGACGGAAATACAACTGAGGGAGAATGTTGTTGCCTATCAGGAAATGAAAAAGCAAAGGAATTCCAAGCAGCGCAAGGCCCTCTTGAAAGAGAAAGAGAAAGAAATCGAAGCATGTGAGCAAAACTGCGTTGCACTAGCTAAATCCATTAAGGGTGCGGTCATAGACTTCCCACCAGAAGAGGGCCAGGAAGATGAAGATTCAGTTGTCAAGGTTACTCGGCCTCGTGGATTGCAAGGGAGCTGAAGAAGCAGGTTGAGGAACTTTAGAAAGGCAGGTACCGAGCACACCTCTTGAGGTGCTTGAAGAATGGAGACGAGTAGCATCTGAGGCTGCTGGGAAGATCAGTGAAGGGGAAAAACTCTACGCAAAGGCAGTTGAAGCTGTTTCCATGATTTGGGAAGCGCTTCTAGAGATGCAACTGCAGAAAATATTAGGGAAAGTGTGAGAAAAGCTGACGAGAAAATCAGCGTGGCGAAGGCAAAGATGAAGAAGCTTTTCAGGAGAAGGTTACAAAGATGGCAGAGATCAAACAACTGCAATAGGAATTCTAGGCTCTTCGTGACTAAGAGCGAACTAGGGAAGCGGAGGTGGAGGCACACCAATCGGAAGTAGCATTGCTCACAGGACTTATTCATCCTGTGCAATAGAAACTTCAACATATGGTGCAATCGTTAGAGGTGGGATCGTCAAAACATATTAGTTTCGACCGCGTGGAGAAGTTGGTTGCACAGGCGAAGGAAGTAACAATGGAAGTTGCTAGAGTGCAACAGATGGTGAAGGAATTTCATGACAAGTTCGGTCCTCCTGCGTAGCCTGGGCCGGAGCCCAAGATGCAGGCTTAAGTCATGAGCAGTCACACATTTTTGCAAAGATATCCAATTTTTTCTTAGTGGCTTAGGATGAGCCACATGTGAGTGTTGGGGTCCTGTTGGGCTAGGAAAAGTGCACAAGGAAGAATGAGATGCGCAAGTAAGGAAGGAAAAGTGCACATGTGACAAGGGAAAAGCAGGTCAAGAAGGAAGCAAATGAACCAGTGCATAAAGATAAAACATGCACGTAGTGGAGAAAGGAAGGAAAGGAGGAAAGGAAGCGCAGAGCAGAGAAAGTTGCAACAGGGTTGTTGCGACGAGGGAAAGAGCATCTAGAGTCAGTAGAAGAGGTAGGTAGAAGAGTTATTATTGGACAAGCAGAATTCAAGGAAGACTGCAGAAGGACGAACCAGCAAAATATAGAAGGATAATTTTGCGGCTAGTTATGGCTGTGGTTAATGCATGCAGGACTTTGGCGGCTAGGTATGGGCTGGAATTTAATGTAAAATAGATATTTTGTAACCATTTGAGTCTGTAATAACTGAGTAGCACTCAATCGTCCCTGGGTGGTCATGTAAATGTTATAAATAGAAGGAACCCGCTCTATAGAAGGGTTAAGTTGTTTAGATTCGGTATTAGACTCAAAGAAGAGGCTGGTAGAAGTAGAAGGCTGTTGAGCCGCGGATCTTGCAGGTGTTTGCATAGACCTCTAGTAAAGTAGAAGAGTCAATCCAGGCTATGTACGGATCAGTAGGAGTAGATAGAAGCAATAAACGAGATAGCATGAGAGCAAGAAGATTGAGTCAGAAAGACATATATTAAGAACAATATGCAAGTTGCAGGCTACAAGGTGCTACCTATATTCCTCATGCCATATGAAGAGCACCTTGGTGGTTTTTACCATATGGGTTTCCATCTTATTTCTTGTGTTATATGGATGAATGTTGTTAAATGGTGAATGTTTATGTGAATTTTTTCTTATCTTACATTATTACAGTTACAGTTGTTGTCGAATGTATGTCGCAGTATGAATGAATGATTGTTTAGAAGTATTGTTGGATGTTGTGTATGAGTTCATGGTAAAATATTCCAAGTATAAAGATAAGTCACGCACTGTCCGTAGAGTATGAGGAATTGGCTGCGTCGCATAGTTTCACCAATTGTTAAGAAGTTAAGGACAAGGTAGTGTTGCGCGGGTGACTTGTGGCACCTGGTTGTGCCACTGTTGTAGAGTGAAAGAATCCATCCCATCATCTTTGTCGAGTGACTTGGTCGCGCGCCAATGGACTATAATCCCTCACCAATTGTGGAAACATGGTTTTGGGAGTTATCCATTAAGATATCTCGGGTGAGACTGTGCCTGCCTTGCGGGCGTTACCGACTGAGCTTGCTTTGTCGGGCCGATGTATTTTGGTGTCTTGTTGCTATTGTGTTGTTGATTGAACCATGGGTCGAGACAAGAAAGAGAAAGGGGCCAACACTTTACTTTTTCTAATTAAGTAATTAATCATTTAATATTAATAATTAATATTGATAATTAACATATATATATATGTTATGTTATATATATTTTTATATAACATTGCATCTTTTTTAAAAAGGTTTTGTCCTCAAAGCCTTATAATGTTGTCACGTCGTTCCTTGTTATGTCGTAGTTGACGAAACATGTCGATACCAACTTCTAAGTGTAGAGCATAAATTTCGATTTGTTGACAGATCAATCCATTCCAAATTGATTTGTTGCTGACTATTGGGAACCCCTATTGATTTGATGTCAAGAGCTTTGATCACATTTGTACCATTATCTTTAGACATTTCCCCCTTTTTAGGATATTAGTTTTTATGACTTAAGGTATCAATAAAGAGTTTTCACAATGTCATTTTCTTTTACGAGCGTCGTCGTTTGAGAATTTCAATATGAGTTGGAAGCTGTATTTTTTATCCCTTGAGGTTTTAATGTTTCATTCTATATCTTTTCCAACTTGTTTTCTAACTGCATGTTGTCACTTTGAAACTTATTAATTAATTCTACTTACAACTTTATGTCATTTGTGGACTTCTTAAGTTGTTCCTTAATATATTGATTATGATTTCTGATGCAACTATTTTCTTCCTGCTTTTCTAGAAGTTTTCCTTCAATGTCTTCTGTAGAGTGTTATGTATTCCGACTATTTTTCAACTTCTTAATTTTTGTGACTAAAATCTCATTATGGTTCTTTAATCTGAAAATTTCTTTGGATTTTTTGTGATCTCCAACTTGTTTTCCTTTTTGCAACCATCATTTTGTTGTTGAATAACTTTTATCTATTGTCGACACTGGTCGATTTCTTATTCTTGATATTTTTTATTTTTTCGTATCTGCAACTGTTCTTCATCCTTGTCATTAATGATTTTGTTCAAGCATATTATTTCTTCTTTATACTCGTTTAGTTGTTTTTTTATATCCTGATTTTTTAATCTCTCATTGAAATCATTTTCATCTTTTAATTCCTCAATTTTCGCAGACAATTTTTCTATATTATTTTTTTGTTAGAAATTTGTCGTTCTTTGAACTCTTTTTGAATCTCATGTATTTTAATCCTTATTTTCAATTTGTTATTCAAGTCTCTCAATTCATCATTGTCTCTTTGATAACGCCTTAATTTGGCTTCCATGGTCTTCGACTTCTTCGATGATAGATAATTGTTCTTTTGATTTTGAATTATTTGATGAGCCTTCAATTGACTTTGACTTGTTTAAAGATTCTTCCTTTGATTTTGACTTTTTCAGAGATAAATTATCTTCCTTTGACTACTTCTTGTCTTCTTCTTATTATGTTTAATAACATTTTTCATTTTCCAAAAATAATTATTATTTCATTAATATTTATTATATATATGATGATGATGATGATTAATGTCCATTGAGACCAGCAATTATTATTAAAAATAATAATAACAATATTTTTTATATTAATAATTTAATAATAATAATGTGTTATTATAACTAATAACAATTATTTAAAGATTTGGGATTAAGTAATTTTATACTAATAAATGTTATTATTATAAATTAATATATACGAAGTTTAGAAAATTCAAATTTTTAAAATTCAATATTAATAATATATATATTATTGTGTAATATTGATTTTATTAAATTACCTGTTGTTTGTTGTTGGAAAAGAAACTATGTATAGTTTTTTTAGGAGACCATGTGCGGTTTTTATATTTTATTTTTTCTTTATTTCTTTTAGTTCTTTGTTTTTTCTTTTTTAATTTTTTTTTCACTTTTTTTTAAAACTTTCTCTTTTTCTTTTGAGTAAGGTCAAAGACCTAATTCAAGGAAGCCTCAACAATTTTGGCCAAAAACCAAAATCAGATTGGCTCTGATACCAAATGAGCCGAACAAAAGTTCACTCACACACATACTACCAAAATATTTGGAATAGTATATAAAAATACATTTGGATTAAAGAATACAGTGTATAAAAGTATGAGATAAGATATCTGATTTACATTTACATTGGTAGGGATTTATATAAGGAGTTACCTTTCTACTCGACCATTTGCACTGATCAGATGACCTGGCTCGCGTGAGCTTTCACATCACGCGTTGCTGGTCGTCTGATCGGTGCAAATGGTTGGGTGGAAAGCTAACTCCTTTATATAAGCCTTATAGTGCATTTTCAAATGAAAGGGTACGTCTCTTTACTCTTTATAATTAACTAATTAATCATTATTAATTATTAATATATATTAATATTAATAATTAATGTTGATAATATATATATATACTATGTTATATTTTTTATATAAGAGACGATACGGATATGCAAAATTTCACTTCCATGTACACTCATATATATATATATATCCCCTTATGATACATGAAACCGACGTTAGATGATCCAATCAACTATCTCACTGCTAAAGTGGCATTAAGCACAACACTCAAGAAGGTTACTATCTAATACCTAGGTAGTTGAGAAGTCTAGTTAAGGGTATGAATGAGCCTCATTATTGGTTACTTGAGACATTAGGTGAGTACTATTGTTGGACCCTGCGAGTATATCATAGAACTATAGCACCTGACACTCCCTTGACTATGTCTTGTTTACGCCCTTATTTGAGACATATCTCAATAGAATTATTGTGGCCTTCAGTAGCCCTTTATGTGGACCCACACACTTATTTTAAACACATCTTTACAAAATCTTTGTTCCAAGATGATTGCAATGGTACTACTCTCATATAACCCTTTCTATGTTGGGTATATGTTATATTCTTGGCATGCGCGTGTGGAGGGGAGGTGCGCCTATCAGCGCTGCATCTAATGATCCTTGTCGGCACCTTAACAGAAACAAGCTAGGATGCATGTTTCCATTCATAAATGGTCTTTAGGTCATTTCTAATATCGAAAATGACCCTTAGGTCATTTCTAACACGAGCGCAACGAACTCAAAAAATTTGGTTGTTTTGGCTATTTTTGGGAATTTTCTAAAAATATGTAACTTAATCCAGATTAAGGGATTGGGGTCTATTTTTCTAATCTGGGTTAACAGATTGGGGTATTGGAGGCTACAAAATACTTATATTGTATTGTGAGGGATTCATAATGATAATGAGAAAATAGGAGGTTTGGCTCCAAGGTTTGTTGGTTTTCTCAGTTAATGGTTTTCAGGGTAAATCTCTGTGCTTATGTGTGAATGTTGTGGTGTAATATCTGTTTTGTTTAAAAGAATCTGTATGCTTTGCTTCTCTACACATAATTAAAATTTACATGTGGTATTAGAGATCAATTATTAGCATCAGGGGAATGCCTTTGTTGTTGAGGGTTTGACGTGGTAGATAGATCTTGGGTCTATGATAAAAGTAGGTTAAGTGGGAGCTTTGCAATGTTGATTTGTGCATTGAAAGAGAATGACGAGTAGTTTGAGAATTGAGATTAGGAAATTTAATGGCTAGAATTTTGAGCTATGGAAGCCCAAAATGGAGTATCTTCTTGTAGATCAGGAACAGTGGATTTTCGTGGATCCAGGTACTAAACCCACTGCAACGTCACAAGATGATTGGGATAAATTAGAAAGAAGGGCAAGGAGCACAATACGATTGTGCTTATCGGACTTTGTGTTGTTGAACGTATCTGATGAAGATAGTGTGGTAAACATTTGGGGGAAACTAGGGAGTTTGTATCGATTAAGATCCCTTGTGAAAAAGTTTTTTCTGCAAAAGAAATTGTTTCACCTCAAAGTGAATGAAAATGACACTGTAACAGAGCATCTAAATGTCTACAATACTCTGGTGAGTCAAATAACCTCTATTGGTATTAAAATGATTGAAGAGGATAAATGTATTACATTATTGTGTTATTTTCGAGATTCATAGGACAACCTAATTGTTGAAATAGGTAATGCTAGCCAAGTTACCTTAAAATTCGATGAAATAGTATCATCCCTACTATCAGAAGAGATGAGGCAGACAACTATGGATAATCATAGCATGGATGCCTTGTCTGTGAGAGGTCACCCCAAGAGAGAAACAAAAATAAAGGATACAGGAGGAGATCTAAATATAAGGGTAGATGTAAATCCCCACGAAAAGGAATAAGGAAGTGTTGGAAATGCAGTAAAGTTGTGCACTATAAAAAAGATTACAGATCTAAGAATGTTGAGAAAGAAAAGGGATATGAGGATACCCCTTCCATAGAGATGAAGACCTCCTCAGAAGAAGGAGGAGATGTGTACCTAAATTTCATAGGTAATCATTCATAACATGATATATGGCTGATTGAATCAGGTGTGTTATGTCATATGACCCCTCATAGGGAGTGGTTCTATGAATATGAAAAGTACAACATAGGATATGTATAATTGGGAAATGATTCACCAACCAATATCATTGGACATGGTAGAGTTAAGCTAAAACTGAAGGATGGAAGGATTATAACTCTACCTGGAGTGCTACACATTCTAAATCTAGTAAGAAACTTGATATCTGTCGAAAACATGGATGTTTCAGGTGTAAAGAGTGTGTGTGGAGATGGTGGTTACAACATGGTTTGAGGATCAATGGTATTAATGAGGGGAATTCAATATGGAACTCTATACAAAATATTGGGAAGAACCATCATTGATGAATGTAACAGTTTTGTTGTTCTTGAGGAAGGATGTAAAGATGGCATAACCTTGACTGCATTAGGAGGAAAGACAATGCTATGGAATCAAATATTGGGGCATATCAGAGAAAAAGGCCTTTGAGCATTACAAGTTAAAGGTAAGATTGAAGGTATGACTGATTTCACTCTGTATTTTTATTTATGTGAACATTACATATATGGAAAACAAAATCGAGTAAGATTTGCATCCAGTGCTACAAGAGCAAAGGGAATTCTAAAGTTAGTACACAGTGATGTATTTGGACTTGTTCATGTTCCATCATTAGGTATATCTATGTATTATATTTCATTTATAGATGATTTATTAAGGAACACATGGATTTATTTCCTTCGAAAGAAATCTGAAGTATTTGCTAAGTTTAAAGAATTTAAGGCTCTTGTAGAAAATCAGCCAAAAAAGAAAATAAAGGTGTTGAGGACAGATAATGGTGGATAGTTCTATGGGAATAAATTTGAGCACTTCTATAAGAAGTGTGGTTTGGAAAGGTACAATACTACTCCATTAACACCTCAACAAAATGGAGTTGCCGAGAGGATGAATAGGACACCGATGGAAAATGCAAGAAGCATGCTAAGCAGTGATGGGATAGGACACAAATTCTGGGAAGAGGCAGGTGGAGACAACATGTTACTTGGTAATTCGATCACCCATATCAAGATTGGTTGACAAAACTCCATAAGAGGTATGGAATGGTAAGAAACCCTCTATTAAGCATTTGAATTTTTTTGGTTGTGATGCTTATGTACATGTTCAAGGAGAAAAGGAGCAAAATTGGATAACAAAGCTTAAAAGTGTACATTTCTTGGCTATAAAGATGGTATGAAAGTCTATAGGCTTTGGAATCATGTAAGTAAGAAGATTGTTTACAGTCAATATTTTGTGTTTAGAGAGGTCAAAGAAGTCCCTAGACAGGAAGTGAATCCAATGGAAAAGGAACTAGAGAAAATAAAGTTTGAGTTAGAGGGTGAAGAATATGACTCAACAGAAGAAGCTGAATAAGAAGAAGAAGAACCTCATACCCCAGTTTTGAGGAGATCATATCAAGAAAGAAGGAAACCATAAAGGTATTCCCCTCCTAATTTTTGCTCTCATTTTGCTTTGTCTGTGACTGATGATGATCCTAGAAATGTGAAGGAAGTTGTTGATTCAAAGGATAGTGATCTCTAAAAGAAGGGCATGGTTGATAAATGGATTCCTTGGAAAAATATGAATCTTGGAATCTAGTCCAGTTACCAGCTAGAAGAAAATTCATTGGGAGTAAATGGTTGTTGTGTCAAGAGGTGCTCTATAGCCCAGTATGGGGGAGATCTTGTAACGTTATGTAATGTTCCTCATGTAAATCTCAGTTATAAATAATATTGCCGATTATGAGGGATATCTTGTAATGGTATATGTTACTTTTTACTTGTCCACCTTTAATTAAAAGTAAAAATACATTTTATGCGCCATTAATTAAAAAAAAAAATAAAAAAATAAAACAACGTGTATTTTGAAAAACACCTACTATATCAACACCAATAGGTAATACCAAAAACTACATAAAAAATTATAAAACATGAATATGCGGCGGAAAGAGAAGAGAAGGACAATCTCCGCAACGAATAGATAATATATTTTAAATTGATGCTTAATTTTACGATGTGATCTACCTCCTCCGCCTGCGATAAATTTTTGCGAAATAATTCCCATTATAAATTCCATGTCCAATTCTCATCCAAAACAATATCCAAATTTTGACTATCCTTACAACTCCCACCTTGGATCGCTTTCCAGCAACTTACCCAACATGAAATCTGTTCATCTGTTCTATCGTTAGAAATAAAAGAGTTATGGATGCACCCGCAAATGTATGCACACTTTGATGACACAACTTCAAATCTCACTCCTCTATAGGTTGTTCTCCTTTTGAATTATGCTCTAGAAATCAACCCTTTGCTCCCTCTGAGTTGCCTCTCACTCGCTCCCTCAGGGTCTGCACACTAGTAGTGTGAACAATAGTCTACCCATCATTTTGTCCAAACTTTGGACCAAAAACAAGTGTAGGTCTCCACCGTCTTACAGAGATTTCAGTGTATTAATACACAGGTCTCCACCGTATTCTTGGTGTGGTATATGTAACATTGTCAGGGATTAATCCCTTATCCGACACTTCATTCAAAAGTGTATGTGAGGCCTGCATTTTTCTTTCCTTACACAAACCACGAATAAGCGCACTGTAGGTTAAAAGCTTCCTCTATGTTTCCTTCATTACAATATCCACTAATAAGAGAGTTGTAACAAAAATCTTTGGGCATCAAATGCTTGCCAAGCATTACTTTCATTAGATCCCTGGTTTCCTGTGTTCCGCATGCTGCCACTTATAAGTGAATTGTATGTATAA
>LPNX010231832.1:26013-78923 GCA_001517045.1 Pseudotsuga menziesii | reverse complement strand
ATATATATATATATATATATATATTTGTAACTCCATAGATCTGTTAAAATATAAGGAAAAAATGTACAAAAGTAACCCTGACTAGAGGAGATCTCAGGTGGTGAAGCCACCACCCAAGCCTCTCAAAAAATGAGGACCATCTATGAAAACCATAGATGAAATTGATCATGACGAAAAGACTAGCAGAGTACCAAGTTTTAGACAACATAACAGACATATACATAGTTACATAGTTCAAATTCAAAAATAGACAGAGACATAAACAGACTTGACAATTCCTACAAAAAAACCTGAAACCTTAAGTCACTTTGGATGAGAGCATGCTTTAGGATGGGGGGTTCTCCTCAATGATGGGGCAACCCCATATTTCCTCCTGCGAGGGGTTGGAAGAGCGGCTCGACAGTCGAAGGGACAAGGAAGGTTGAAGCCTGTGGAGCCACAATTGTGCTAGCGTTCCTTGAAATAACACCGGATGCACTCCCACTACCACCACCACCGAACCCAACATGCACTATGCCGCTTGTCGCATTCCCACTGCCACTTCCCCCAAGACCACCATGATCGGCATGGCCAAACGTGCCTTTCTAGGAAAACGTATTGTCTAGGGCAGTGAGCTAGGAATCCATTTTAGCCATTTTGGATTTCATTACGAGAACAAAGTCACGAGATTCAAACCAGTTGTGAAGCATATCTTCAACTAGATTGCGTAACATATTTTTGACAAGCCAGTAGTGATTTACCTGGCTTCCTCCCTACCCAGAGGAAAGCCACTGGTTGAAGACCCTTCCCTCCTAGTCTTCAACAAGGATGCAGACCTGAGGAGAGATATGATTCTCATAGTCTTGAGTGATTTGCAGACTGCACCCGCGCTGAGATTTTCCCTATTAAAATTGAGCACATAGATCTATGGATCAACACACAACTCAGAAAATAGATCACACAATTGTACTCAGGAATTGAAGAATGAAACAGGGCAAAAGGATTGCAACTGTGAATGCTTTCATTAATCAAAAGTATTGGAATGTAATTACAATGTAATACACTAGTATTAATAACCAGTCAAGTCGAATGCATGAGAGAGGAGTTTGAATTGAATTGCTCTACCTTACTGCATGGATAACTGGACATGACTAAATCATTATTGTAGCTCAACTAGTTATCCCCAGTTGCCTCAATTAGTGCACCGGTCAGTTAGAATCAGTTAACTAGCCTAACTGAGTGTGGTAGGTGAGGAATTCTGCCTTCCCACATGCAATCAATTAATGACTGGCACTAATTGAATGTAACTGGATGTAACTGACTCCTAACTAGGATTAACTAGTCACTAACTGAACTCAACTGAAGGAGGTTGGTTCCAGTACTCCTAGTGGCTCGTAAATTGTAGGGATTGATCTAGAATGCTCCTAAACTGATGCATGCAAGTGCAATCAGTGGAAGTTGGCTTCAATTAGTGTTCCCCACACTTTAGTAACCGGTACATGTGCCCCAATTAGGATAAGTGGACCCAATGGTGCCAGTGACTAAAAATGGACTGAAAGGACTCCTTATTTAGACATACTCCAGATTTAGACATAATTGACCAAATTGGACAAGGGAGGATTATAATCCTAACACCCCCCCTGAATGCTGGCTTGGACAATTGTGGGCCCTGGCAACTAAGACCATAAGTCACCCATTATAGTTAAAGCAAAGTAAAGTAATTGCTTAATACAAGGAGTTGGGGAAAAATCCACATAGGAAAAAATCCCCCCCCTCTAATTAAGGAAGTAGAATCAGGATCAATCTGGTTGTTCTGTGCACATGTATCCTGGGGCTTGGCATGTCAAATTATCCATCATTATGTCTAGAGGAATCTTCCTTTTTGGAAAAAGAATAATATGCTCAACTAAATCACAAATATAGATAGCTCCTGGATGAAGACTGGACCCATGTAAAGCAACTAAAATCAACTAATAAGTGAGAAAAGGTTCTTGATTATTCAAACCATGTGAGGAACACTCAAGAAACTGATATGTTGCAGCCATGAACTACAAACCATGAGTGGTAAAAACAGCCCCAAGTGTTAGGAGCAAGTGTCCAGGAGGATGCATAAAATCTTCCTCTTTACTAGTTCTGTGAGGAGATGAGCATGTGACCAAAGGTAGAGAAGCCCTGGGACTATGGAGAGCGAATGCTTGAGCTCCATAATCTGATATAACTTCAGAAATATCTAATGAATCACAAAATAAAATATCAGCAACCTCATAAGATGAAACTAACACCAAATCCCCAACAACAATTTTGAAGAAGAATTGGGGTACTTGATTTTTCACACCGAAATTGGTGAGAGCAGCTACAAGCATGACTGAAAGCTCTTGGATTTTAAAATTTGAATCAATTAATATCCAATCAGAAATTAAATCAGATCTAAATGGGTTCATATCAAATCCAAAACTGTGAAATGAAATCAAATCCCCAGCAACAGTTTTGAAAGCGACTTGTGGTACTTGTTTCTTCACAAAATTAATGGGAACAACTACAAGCAGTACTGAAATCTTATGAACCTAAAATATTGAACCAAGAAATATCAGATAAGATCCAAGTAAGATCATATCATATCCAATAATATTCATATCAGATCCAAAATTATGGTCCACCGAGACGGTAGATGCACAATTTCTTCTTCTTCAAAATTCTGAATTTTGGTGTATGCAATCCTGCAAGAATTTGCTGGAAGATCTAGATCATGGGGAGAAAATTGATCACTCTTGTAATATGATATTTTTTCAAAATATACAATGTATTACATATTTGTACACCAGCAACAACATTAGATGGAGATATCAAATTGCTCTTCACTTTCGGAAGCAATCATTGGCAAACTTGGCACAAAATTTAAAGGAAAATCACTGAAGGAGGACTTTGCTTCCAGTGATGGAGTTTATGTTTGTGGCATTAAACCATTTATGGGTCGTACAGTAACAACTTTGATAAAGGCAGTGTCTCTGTTTCCTCCTCTCGGCCAACCCAGGCTGCACTACTTAGGTCTAGGAGGCGCTAGGGATCTAGCAATCAATAACTTATGGATTTGGCTAGAGCCAGTCCCATTTATGATTTGTCAAACCCACTAAGTAAATTATGGGGTAGCAATGGCAGAGGTGGGAGAAACAATAAAAGCAAGGGTAGCTGGAGCAAAACCAAAGCAAGCAATAGTGTACCGGTTGAACGAGCGTGCATAGATGACAAAAGAAACAGCCAGAAGGTTAAGGGCATCCTCAAAATAGTTCTTCATCTTGAACAACTCCATCAGAGAGAGTGGAGGCCGAGAATTTTGGATCAAGAACTCTTATGGTGCTAGATGTGCTCTCCAAAGTGCTATTATGATCCTCATCAATCTTTCCAAAGGTTCTGTCCAATTTTGTCTAAAGATCCCTTGGATATTCAACAGATTTAGTGAGGTAGCGCAAGCTAGGAAAGAGAGCTAGAGCTATTGTTCCAAAAGCTACATCACATTCATTCATCCAACCATTCTCACTCTCATAGGAATATTCATCAAGTTTAATAGACACCTCATACAGATCTTGTCTCTTCAGAGATGCAATCATCTCCATCTTCCATTCTGAATAGTTTGTGAATGGGGTGCGAAGAGGAACTGATGGATCCATTCAAAGTTGTACCTGCAATTGCACAAAAATAAAAAGTAAGGTCGAACAACCTGCACATTTCAGGTTTTCATAACACCCAGCATAGTTGATCAAGCAAGCTTGATCAACAATTCCTTAACTTGGGGTATTAAGTGGTAAACCTTCGGCTTCTGGTGTAGTATTGGAAGGAGCAGTTTTGCTCAAAAAAAATGATCCAGTAGGAGATCTGAGGAGGAGAAGTGCCTTGCCCTACCGAGGATCTGATACCATATTAAAATTGAGCACATAGATCTATAGATCAAAACACAACTCACAAAATAGATCACACAATTTTACTCAGGAATTGAAGAATGAAACAGTGCAAAAGGTTTGCAGCTGTTAATGCTTTCATTAATAAAAAGTAATTGGATTATAATTACAATGTAATACACTAGTATTAATAACCAGTCAATTCAAATGCATGAGAGAGGAATTCGAATTGAATGAATCTACCTTACTGCATGGATAACTGGACATGACTAAATCATTATCGGAGCTCAACTAGTTAGCCCAAGTTTCCTCAATCAGTGCACCAGTCAGTTAGAATCAGTTAACTAGCCTAATTGAGTGTGGTAGGTGAGGAATTACACCTTCCCACATGTAATCAATTAATGACTAGTGCTAACTGAATGTAACTGGATGTAACTGACTCCTAACTAGGCTTAACTAGTCACTAGCTGAATTCAACTGAAGGAGGTTGGTTCCAATACTCCCAGTGGCTCCTAAATTGTAGGGATTGTTCTAGGAGGCTCCTAAACTGATGCATGCAAGTGCAATCAATGGAATTTGGACTCAATTAGTGTTCCCCACACTTTAGTAACTGGTACATGTGCCCCAATCAGGCCAAGTGGACCGAATGGTGATAGTGACTAAAAATAGATTGAAAGGAATTCTGATTTAGACATACTCCAGATTTAGACATAATTGACCAAAATGGACAAGGGGGAATTATAATCCTAACATGCCCCTACCCAAGTTAGTGCGACGCGACGCTCCCCTCTATCTCTACATGATATTTAGACTAAACCTCGGCCAAAGGAGAAGGAGAACGTAGAGGTCATAGGAACCTGCAAACTGAGCCCTGCAAGAATACCCCAGCCAAACAAAAGCGCCACCTTGAGGCGGAGGCCAAAATCCCAAGTGCTCTGTGAACTCCAAATTGATTAGAGCTGAACCTACCCCAACAAAGATATTGAAATCATTCTCCATGTCGAAGATAATCTCTTCTTGATCATCCCAAGTACCCGCACCCATTGACTGGCTCTGCGATGCCATGAAGGCTTAGGAGGAGGACAGGGTGTTGCCACCCTTCATCGCAAGTGACGAAGAGACTTGTAGATCTTCTCCCGCGCTCGAGGGACATCGAGAGGTTTCAGCTGAAATGATAGCATGTTTGATGGACGTGTTGGGCTCATGTTGCTNATATATATATATATATATATATATATTGAAATATATTAAATATATATTTTAATTTTAATTTATATTTTATTTTAAATTTAAATTTAAATTATAAGTTTTTTATAGTCATAGATTGCAGTGTATTATTAATAAGAGGTACCTATGGTATAGTGGTAAGGGTGTTGGGATAATGAGCATGAGGTTCAAGGTTTGATCCTCTCAAGCAACCTAATTCTTTTGAAAATATAATGAATTTTAAAATTGCATGAAAATAAGTGTATGGTTTTTATTTAGTCATAGATTTTAGTGTATTAATAATAATAACTATCATAGTGGTAAGGGTGTTGGGATAATGGGCATGAGGTTCAAGGTTTGATCCTCCCAACTCACCTAATTTTTTTGAAAATATAATGAATTTTAAACTTGCATCCATAACCTAATAAGAAAGCATGCAGAAGATGCTATGGACGGATAAGATTTTAAATTCATTATATTTTGAAAACAACTAGGTGAGTTGGGTTGATCTAACCTCCTTGAGTGCAATACCTGAGAAGAGGCTTGCACCTCGGGAGATTTGATCCCTCTCAGCGCTTGATAGAGCCTAGGATTTGGATCTATGTTGGTTTAAACAAAAGTTGAATGCAAAAGGTAAAGTGGAGAAGTACAAATATCGCTTGGTAGGAAAGGGATATTCTTAGGTAGAGGGAATTGATTTTGGTGAAATACTTTCTCTAGTTGCAAAATTAACTTCTATTAGATTTATTCTTTCTATTGTTGCTGCTTTTGATCTTGTAGTAGAGTAGATGGATGTGAATACAACGTTCTTACATGGGGATCTGGAAGAAGAAATCTACATGAAACAACCATAAGGGTTGACAGTAAAGGGAAATAAATAGTTGGTATGTAAACTAAAGAAGTCCTTTATGGTTTAAAGCAATGTCCAAGGATGTGGTACCAAAAGTTTGACACATACATACTTGGATTGGGGTTTGTGAGAAGCAAAGTTGATCACTGTGTATACTCCAAACAGTTTGGTGATCACTTCAGTAACATACTACTATATGTTGATGATATGTTGTTGATTGGAAACAACTAAGATGTTATAAAGGAGGTGAATTCTCAGTTGTCCTCCAAATTTGATATGAAATATCTCGATGCTGCAAAATTCATTCTAAGAATGGAGATAAGAAGAGATTGTGCAAACAAGATGATCAATTTAAATCAAAGAAAATATGTTTAGACGGTACTACATAGATTTAACATGAATGAAACTAAGCCAGCCAAGGTTCCTATTCTTGTAGGTGTAAAGTTATCTCTAGAGTAGTGTCACAAGACACAGGAAGAAGAACAATACATGTCACGAGTTCCATATGCCAGTGCAGTTGGTAGTTTGATGTATGCAATGATCTATACAAGAACATACATTACTCATGCAGTGGCCCAGTTTTGAGCAGATATATGCCAAAACCAAGAAAGGAGCATTTGACAGATGTAAAGAGGGTCTTCTGATATTTGTGTGGCACCACAAATTATGCAATTTGTTACCCAGGAAGACCTAAACCAAACATAGTAATAAATGCACATGGATTTGTTGATGCAGAATGGGATGGAGATCTTGATCGCAGAAGATATACAAGTGGGTATGTGTTTAACCTATTTAGAGGAGCTATCAATTGGATGAGCAAGAGATAAGCTGTAGTTGCACTCTCAACTACAGAAGTTGAATACATGGAAACTACTCATGCAAGAAAAGAAGTTGTATGGTTGCAAAGATTGTGTTCATGTATTGGGTTTGTACATCAAGTTGTAAGGTTATATTGTGATAGCCAAAGTGAAATATTCCTAGAAAAGAACCCTACTTATCATGTTAAGACAAAACATATTGATGTGCAATATCACTTTGTGAGAGATATGGTTGAAGACAAGAAGGTGTTGTTGGAGAAGGTTCACACCTTGAAAAATGTTGCATATTCATTAACAAAGTCTGTCAGTACATAGAAGTTCTCTTGGTGTAGAGAATCTATGGGCATTTATTCCTTGAACCTAGGAATTTATGAGTACATGATTCATTGTTATGCAAACAAAACAACGAGTGGGAGAATGTTGGGTATATGTCATATTCTTTACATATGCGTGTGGAGGGGAGGTGCGCTTGTCTACACTATGTCTGATGATCCCTGTCATCACCTTCACGGAAACAGGTTGGGAGGCCTATTTTCATTCGTAAATGGTCGTTAGGCCATTTTCGATGCAAGCACAACGAGTTTGAAATTTTTGGATGTTTTTTGTTATTTTGGGGAATTTTCTAAAAATATGCAATTTAATCTCAGTTAAGGGATTGGGGTCTATTTTTCTAATCTAGGTTAATAGATTAGGGTATTGGAGGCTACATAATACCTATATTGTATTATGAGGGATTCATAATGATAATGAGAAAATAGAAGGTGTGGCTCCAAGGTTTGTTGGTTTTCCCGGTTAAGGGTTTCTAGGGTAAATCTATGTGCTTATGTGTGAATGTTATGGTGTAATATATGTTTTTCTTAAAAGAATCGGTATGCTTTGCCTCTATACACATGTTTAAAAATTACATTATGTGTACCCATCCCTCCATGGATAACACTCAAGGATTTGATCTCTCCCACATAGTTTCCCATCTAGAAACATAGTTCAATGAGTTGCAACACAAGATAGACTACAACTACTCTTATGTTCAACAAAATCTTGATGGAATTTCTTCCAAGCTTGCTAAATTGGAGTCATTACCCATCGAAATGTCCCAAATCATGACACTCTTCACTCCACTAAATTTGGGTCACTAAGACCTAGATTAACATTCTCACAAATCCTCTAATCCCATGGGGCCCCAATCCACTATGCTTGTCCATGATCAAATGACTCACATGTGACACCACATTTCTAAAGTATATCTCAACAAATTTGTTGGTTTTGATCCCACTGAGTGGGTTACTCAAATAGAACATTATTCTTCTCTACATGGCATCCCAATGATTTTATGAAACTTCAACCAAGAGTTTTATAGTTGGATCCTAAATATTGGCAATGGTGGGAATGGCACGATAAATCTCACAAGGATTATATTTCTTGGACACAATTTATCTCAAATGCCTATGAACATTTTGAAACCAACACTCATTACTTGGGTCAACTCACAAAGCTAAAACAATTTGGCACAATGAAATATTTCATCTTTGCTTTTGAGTAGCCGGTTGTTTGCATTGAAGGCATGCCCAATATTTTTTTCAAGGAATGTTTCATTAGTGGTTTGAAAGAAGAGGTATGTGCACAAGTATTAATGGCTCATCCTACTACTTGGTTGGAAGCCACTCAAAGATATTAAGGAGCTCAAAAGGTGATGAATGCTCAAATAAAATGACCCTCTTTATTCTGCATGCGTGTCCACCTATCTTGGCTTCCATTATTCCCTTAGCATCCTCTCTACCTCTCAATATCTAAAAGTTAACTTAAGCTAAAATAGTGGAATGCCAACTTAAAGCTTTATGCTATGACTGTGACAATAAATTCTCCTTAGAATACATGTAAGGAGAAAACACTATTTATGGTAATTTTAGAGGACATTTTTTATGAGGAAGCTAGAGCTATTAGCTAAGAGGTCCCTCATACACCAGTGGAAGACATCCCTCCTCCTTATTTGTAGGAGGAGGAACCTAGATCTCTTTGTATGCATTCACTTATGTTTCTGCTCCCCAAACTCTCAAATTGATTGGTTACATCAAACACCACAAAGTCATCGTCTTAATTAATAATTGTAGCATGTATAACTTCATTCATTGCCATGATGCTCAATAAATGACCTATTACATCCATGCGGTGAACAACTTCAATCATGATTGTTAATGGAAGAGTAATGAAATCTAATGGTCGTGAAAATGTGAGGCTTCAAATAGGTAATTATTCACTAAAACCCCACATGTTTACTATTGAAATGGGTGGATGTGATATTGTATTGGGCATTGATTGGTTACAGATATTAGGCCCCATCACCATAAATTCATGTTATGGTCTTACCCTAACCCCTTAAGTAGATATATAAGTTTCTATGTATTGAGACCATCTCTATTAAATAAGGCCCATGAAGCAGAGAAAACATGAAAACAATATGTAAGAAGGCTTTCTCGAAATTTCCTAGGAGCTTAGATATAAACTATTGTAAGATGACTTACTAGAAGGTTTTCCCTACTAGAAACTATCCATTACAAAGTTCATAGAAGGATATAAACTATATAAAGAAGTAGAAGCAATGTAATGATATGTCTTTTGAAGAATATTGTAATTGAAGCTCTACTCAATTAGAGGTTGTCTATCAAAGAAGCAAGTTAATATTCCTTTCATCAATAAAGATATTGCTATTTGTAATAATTTGTTCTATGCAATTATTTATTATTATAATCATTTATTCATTTCCATTCTAAATCTTTATATATTATTTTATATTCTTTATAGTTATTATAAATTAATTGATTACTAAATTATTATATATTATTTTATATTCTTTATAATTATTATAAAATAATTGATTACTAAATTATTGATACTTTATTTATTGTAAATATTTTTATAATGAATACGTTTAGTTAAAAAAAAACATATTAAAAATTTATTAAACATTTAAAACAATTTAGATGTAAAATGACGTAACCATAACCACATTCAAAGTCAAATACAAAATCCATAAATTTATGATTTGTTACCAGTTATCAAATTTGAGTGTGATTAAATATCTAATCAAGTTCATACCATCGAAAAAACTATTTGACAATGACAACATTAACATTCAAGGAAGAGGTTCCAAAATTACAATAATTTCATATTACATAAAATAAAATCCAGGTATATATATAGAGAGATATATAAAATTAATGATGTGACCTTTTTTATTTAGCATAAATATTAACATTTACATTATAAAAAAGTTATGCATAGCCATCCAAAACAAAGTGAGACCCGTTTGTAGTTTGTTTTCACAATATCAAATATAACCATGATTATTACTATTTTATTCTTGCAAAAAATCTTATGTTTCTTCTTACATTTCACCATGTTATATTAAGGATAAACCCTGATAAACTGTAAATTTAACAAAATACAAAAAAAAAACAGTAGCAAAAACCTGAGGCTTTGATCCTACTTCTTGTTCTTTGCTTCCATGCTTAGGACATGCTTTGAGACTAATACTTCTTCCATTGGTTGCACTCCATTATCTATTGTCTCATACCAGTGGTTGTATTGTGTCATATTTACCATTTTTTGCACATCTTCAGCAATTCGGTCAACCTTTCCATGAAGTTTTCTGATGTCCCTATCCTTGTCATCTATTCGAGATTCCTGGCAAGACAATTTGCTTAACATGTACCCAATGTGTGTTGAGAGCTCCTAGTTTTGCATGTGTCCATTGTAGACTCCTTCATAGACCTTCCTCAAGTGAATTTTAAAGTCGACTATACCTCCTTTGCTAGTGTTCAATCCCTCTATCCACCCTTTTCCATCACTCTCCCTTGTCTCCATTACTGCTATCTCCTCCAGCAAGCACCTGGAAAAGCACTTAATTAAGCCTACGAGTTTTGAAGCACAAGCCTTTGTGTTTGCTTCCTTCTTCGTTTCGCCTTGCTATGAGATACATTGACTTGCCCCTTGATAAACACCTCACTCTACTTCCATTTCGCATGTGAGAGCAGCATGAACAATAAACTGGAGTGGATGCCGCCCTCCTCCACCTTGAATGCATTGTTTAGTGATCACGTGGGATTATACATGCCACCTGCCACGTATGCTCCCTCCTTTGCCCTTTATCGCATTCGTTTGATCCTTGCTATGTCTTGTTTGACAAGTCATGGTATGTTTAGATGTTTAGGCCCTTCATTTTTGTAAGAAACCATTCCCATCTCATGGTTGGCTCCCTTGTTTGCTAAATAATTCACTTGCCCATTATTTTCTTGAAGAACATGCATAAAACAAAAATCTTTACCAGTCTTGAGATGTGAAATTCTTCTCGTAATTATTTTGCATCTGGTATTTCTTTTCTGCATCTTTTGAATGACTTGTCTAGAGTCTCCTACTATGATTGCTTTGTCTATATCTAGTTTGACCATAAGTTTGATCCCATGCAGAAGAGCCATCCATTCAGCTTCATTGCTAGTTTTTGTTCCCAACCCCCATGCAAAATGGTCTACTATTTTTCCTCCTGGATTATAGATAATCCCTTCGACACCTACCACCCCTAAAATGAGTGTTAGATGTTAAGAAGAATATATTTAAGAAATATTTAAATAACTTCTAATGAAGGTTGATATTCAACATTAATATATTTAAGAAATATTTAAATAATGATTGACATAGTATATTTTATTAATTAGATGAAAGTTAAGTTACCGTTTTTTATTAATATTGTTGGTTTTAGGATGTCTCCTTTCAATTAAATCATGGAAATAATATCGAACTCAAGTGGCCTAACAAACCAAACTCACCCCTTAATCGAATGAGCTAACAAAATTTGTCATAAATTATTAAATTTTTTAATATATTATTTCAGGGCTCGCTACATCCACATAATAAATATTATTAATTAGATTAAAGTTAAGTTACCGATTTTTATTAATATGGTTGGTTTTAGGATGTCTCCTCTCAATTAAATCACCGTAATAGTGTCGAACTCAAGTAGCCTAAGAAACGAAACTCACCCCTTAATCGAATGAGCTAGTAAAAATTGACATAAATTATTAAAATTTTGATTATATTATTTCGTGATTTTACAAAAAAAATTATATAATAATATTATCCTATATTAAAGCCCCAAGGGGTAGCTCAATTCATTGTAGTTTGAGTCCAAAGATCGTTGATATTGAGGTCAAAGGTTCAATTCTCACGAATCCCACTCTCTGAGTCCTTCGAGGTTAGGCTCCCAAAACTGGAGCCGATAGAACGAGGCCCCTTTAGATACACCCCTAAAATTGTTACTATGGATGTAGCACCGGCTTGGAGTCACAACACGAAAAGAAAATGATATTATCCTATATATCATATAAATTTTTAAATTTTAATGTTTCAAAGTTCTTATATATATATATATATATATATATGTATATATACATATATACATATATATATATATACATATATATATCATATAATTTTTTAAATTTTAATGTTTCAAAGTTCTTATATATATATTAAATTACAATATTTAAACATTAAATTAAAAAAGGGAATTAGAATGTTAAGAACTAAATAATATAAAAAATGTAAATGTAAATGTGTTTTTGTCTATGCTTCAATGTTTAACAACTTGATTAGCAATGCTTATTCACGTCCATTTGAAGGGATCTTCCCATATAAGAGCTTAATTCTGAAGGATCAATAGAGTTGGATTCATGAGAATTAAACCTTTGACCTCAATATCAAATAATCTTTGGACTTAAACTTCAACCAACTAAACTACCCTTTAAAGCTCAATATAACTAAAATGTTTTAGTATTATAAAAACTAAATTTAAAAATATTTATAACTAGACTAAAACAACTTATTTCTTCCACGTTTCATGTTTTAAACATGGTCTATCTACTATGTTTTAGTATTGTAAAAACTAAATTTAAAAATATATTTACAACTTGACAAGCAATGCTTATTTCCTCCATGTTTAATATATTTTTAAGTTCACGTTTTGGAGTTGGACCGATGGTATATTTTCCCTTGTAATTATGTTGAAGGTTTTAAGTTGACTTTTTTTAATTTGAACACTTCACTTTTGAACTATATTAAAATAATAAGAAAGTGATACACAAGTAAAAGCTAAGTTTAAAAAAACATAAAATAAGAAATGTGTATAAAGAAAGCTAGAAGAAACTAAAATGCAACGATTTGTAGTTTAAGGTGGTTGAGGATGGGATAGGATGATTGGTTGAAATTGTAATTTTCTTCCCATTTTCGTGCACTAGTGCTTTAATAGAAATAGTATTTAATTTTTATTAAAAGATTAATTTGAGTAAAGTATGTGTGATGTTTGGCGTGATTAGAATGTTTTAAAGTTCTAGATTTAGTGGTGGCATTTTACAATATGTTCTTTGAGTTTAGTCTTTTTAAATTAACTAGTTTAACTTATATATAAAATTTCAAAAGAGTATAAGATCTTGTTGACTCCATGTAG
Organism: Pseudotsuga menziesii; assembly: GCA_001517045.1. Taxonomy (NCBI): domain Eukaryota; kingdom Viridiplantae; phylum Streptophyta; class Pinopsida; order Pinales; family Pinaceae; genus Pseudotsuga; species Pseudotsuga menziesii. Next base: position 65,681 of record LPNX010231832.1, on the reverse strand, counting down.
GATAGGGTCACTTTTATCTTTCAAATTATTGAAAATGCTTTTCATATAGTGTTGGGATTGAAGATGGTTTGCATGATATATGAGGATTTTAGAAAGTTTGTCCAACATTGCTTGAATGAAGGGAAGTTATGTCTTACAGTGAGAGGTGTGGATTTAAAAAGGTGGGTTTTTGAAAATTCTAATTTTTAAATTTTATACTAAATGTTAAAAAATTCTAATTTTTAAATTTTAAATTTTAAATGTTATACTAAATGTTACAATGGACATGGTTTTGAAGAGCTTGTCTTAGATAAGTTTTATTGAGAACAAAGTGTTTTTTCTCATAAATATGGAAGGTTATGATTTCTAAAGTTTTATAACAGAGTGTAAGGTGATGTTGAGAATAAGCATGAAGGAATATGGCAATATCGATTTTTTCCTTGTGATGGAAAATGGAACTAGAACTAGATATAGCTCAGGGTACAAGGATTTTAAGAAAAGGAAGATATTTGTATTCTTAAACTTCCATTATAAATTGAGTGTAATATTATTGAGATGAGTAAAAAATTGTTTTTGGTGGGTGTCGTAGTGAGGCCACATTATATAAGTATAATTAATAAAATGATACCAACATTTTGATTGATTTAAAGGAATAGATATCAATGGCTTTATGTGAAAGAGTCTTTAATGCAAGAGAAAGTATGACCACCAATTATTAAATTTTATTAGGTGAGAGGTTCTTAAAGCTTAGGAAACACCCACTTTGTGTATTTTTGGTTGACCATACATTCTAAAGTTTGGTGTGTATGAAGAGTTTAGGATTTTTGTAATATGCATATCTTAAAAGGCATCGTTAATTTCTCTTATATCCCTTCTGATGATCTGGTTTATAAAATAGTGATTAAAAGTACTATTGATCAAAACAAAATTTTAAAGTTGTAGTTGTTTGTGTTTATGATTATTATTGCATGTTGCTTTTGGATGATTTAGTTTAAGGGAGGTAAGATATGTACAATTATTGCATCGAGACTAGTGAGGTGCTTTACATCCTAGTATGAGGGAGATGTTGTCCTGTAAAGTACATGTCAACAACATAAAATTTTAACAATAAAATCTTTTGGATAACAAATGTTGATCCAATTTTAAATTTTACACAAAAGACAAAATAAATTAAAAAAAATAAGGCACTGAGAGGGATCAAATTTATTGATGTGTAAGAAAATGGTATCTTAATTTTTTTACACATAAAGGAAAAAATGTAATATAAATAATTTTCATCTCTCCTGGTGCTTAAAAAATAAAGAATTAAGATGGTTCTATACTGCTATAATAATTTACCCCGGATGCGGGTGACAAAAGTACGAGCATGGAACAAGTGGAGATAAAGGGGGCATCACGTGGATGCTATATCAAAATAGTTGTCTGAAGGTGGATGGTGTACGAAGACTCACGAGGAGTTATGAAGTTGCATGGTGTTAGAAAAGATGGTACACTTGCAGTTAGAAGGGTCATTCGATAATATAGGACCACAGGAAGACTAAAGTTGAGTATGTGAGGAATGATTTCCAAAAAGGGTGGTGGATTTTCCATGGCTATGAGTAGTGGCTTTTGCTTATGGATATCCTCTAGAGCTTTCATTGCAATTTATGGAGCCTCCAAGTTTAATATCGATGACGACTTGGCAGGCTGGTGCGGTGGTTTTATGTTGGTGTTGTTTGTTTACGAAGAGGTTTCTCACGCTGGGGGGTTGAAAAATTATGAAGTCATATGTGTGATAATATTGGGTTGATGGAGGCATGTGGGAGGAAATCTACCCAAGTGGCCAAAGGGAAGGAGTAAGCGGGTCCAATGCGAGAGAACTAGGCATAGTTAAAGGCGACTCAGTCCGCTCTGCTCTATAAAGTGACTGTTCCATTGTTGGTTCAAAGGGAAATTTATGGGGCTGAAAAGGAATCATGGGAGGAATTGGATTCCTCTTAATCGATAGAGGACTTCGATTCTCTGTCGGATTGGATTCAAGACCCAAGGATGAATATGGTGTGCATGGATTTGTATGAGCACTAAGTGGCTACATTCTTATAATGCCCCCAATTTTGACTTGAAATGCATTTAACCAAAATTATGTAAAGGATGTAAATATGCTAGTATGGATTTCTAGTGTGGAGCTCAAGGCCAAGGCCCAACTAGTGAATGGCTAGGCATGTATGATGAAAATATTGTTAGTTGGACTATATGGTTGGCTTGTCATGCTAACTCAAAATATATGTAAATGTTATGTGCATAAATAATAAAATGGTCCAAGAATGGTTGTGTAAAGAGCACTAGAGGGGCTGTGATTCCACCAAAGGGGAAGAGGAAAGGGGGTCTATGGGAAACTAAATCCTTGGTACCAAGTGTCAACGTTAGAACTCATCTTATTTTTCAATTTGCTTTGAATAAGCCAATTACCTCCTTTTATTACTATTGAACCCAATCATTGAATGCATGTGTGGGGTTGGTGGAAAATGTCACCTCATGCAGCTATTGAAGCATGGCACTGACTGCACTTTTGTGATAGTTCTATCGGCTACCAGGAGTTAGTATGTAGCTCCAAGGAGTACTTTCTTCTATTGTCAGAAGCCATGTTAGCTGTATTTTCACCATTATCTCATATACCTTGGATTCAACCCTCACTCTTTGATTCTTCCATGCATATCTACACTAACCATAGCTCTCCCTTGTTGTTACAAACTACTACTAGACGGTGTATAACCTAGAAATTCGAATTCAGGGACAAAGTTGCAGATTTGGAAGGGAAAATTGATGGATGTAGGTGAGAAGAGAGGTTGGGCAATCTAGGAACCCTTTCTGTTGAGTTTTGTTGTTCATAGATGCTTGATAAGCCATGAATTAAGGTTATAGGTGGTTCCCCAACAACATTTAGTAAGTTGGTCTCCTAGCCAGTAAGCACAACTTTCAGAGGGAAGGTAAAGGTTTCATTACGATCAAGTGGTTTTGCAAATATAGGGAAAGGATTTCATAGTTGTCCTTGCTTTGTTCTAGATATATGCCATTTAGACTAGGGAAATGATGTGTGTCTGCACCTACCGAGGATTTACGCTAACAAAATTGGCGACCATACTGGGGACATAGGAATGATTAGATCTATGCATTTTTTGCTTTGTTTTTCATTACAAAGTCTCAAAATTTTCTCTTACTCAATTAATGATTTAAGGTGTGAAATTCATCTTATGTCAATTCCAATTTGTCTCTTTGGGTTAGTATCAAACCTTAGAAAATTCCATATTATTCAGTGATTATTTATTTTGAAGGTTTACATTCTTTTTTGGATCCTTGGATGCTCCGACGCACCTAGCTTGTTTATATAATGCGCTAACTATTCTCTGGCGTCTTCTGTGTTTGTTGACAGAGCATCACTGATGCCTATTTCTAGTATACAGAAAGCACCATTGAAGCCTTTCTACAGTGTAAAAAGAGTGTCAACTATTAGAGGGCACACTGGTATACACATGCAACAAGCATCGAGGTAGGTATTCAGTGACCCTTTTGGATTGATTCTGGGGTGTTTTTAGCTTGCATTTTAAGGGAAATGAAGTGCATTTTTGAAAAAAAAAATCCCCCCTTGTGGGAACGGGCCCCGGGGGGTGGGGGCATGAATCATATATTATGCAGTCTCTTTGAATTATATTATCTTTGCATTCAAATAATATTTTATGTTTCTTGCATTGAATTTTACATTTATTTCTTTGCTTGAAACCTCTTTCTCTTTTATGTGGATTGTATTAATTTAAATTGGAAAATTGCATTTCATTTTTGTGTGCATGTGTTGAGTTTGTCTTGAGTTCTCTTATATTGGGATTACTTTTTGTTTCCTTAGATATATGTAGAAGAGGAAAATATATCTTTCATTGCTATAATAGTTCAAAGAGAAAGTTTTGCTTTGATCTTCTTTATTAGATTGAAAAAAAATTGAAAAACAAAAAACAATTTGTTTTTGTTTTAGTTTATTTCAAAATTTTCTTTTGTTAAATCTTAGTTTTATATAAAAGAAAAAATTGAAAATAAATATTTCAAGTTTCAAAATCTGTAAAGACTCTTTACTTTAATTTTTTCATTGGAAACGTTAATTAGATATTTTTCTTCCTAGAGATCTATTTTTCACTTTTATTGGAAACACAGGGAACAAAATTTTGGTTTCAAGTTTGGATGTATTTTATTCAATTTTTCATTTTGGGAAAAGAACCTCTTACTCATAAGTAGGGCATCCATTAAAAGAAAAAGTAAAATATTTGCATCTCATCCTTGCATGGTTTTTGAGTCAATCTTCACTCCATATGTCCACATAACCGTTTCATATAAAAATATGCGCTAGTTAGGTTCAAATTCTTAGCAAGAAGTGCCTGATAGGTTAGAGACGTGTTTTGATGTCTTTAAGCATAGGATACGCCATCTATTTTTTGCACTGCATCCTGGGGATTGTGTGGTTCTTCCACGTACTTGTTGGTGAATGGTCTTCCATGTAGTTTTATGGTATATAAAAAGGTACTTCATGTACTCAACGGTATATAAGAAGGCCCCTTTCATGTGGTTGTGCATTAGACAACATTACAACAAATTTGAAATACCACGTACCTTTTGTATATAAGGAGATACCATTAGGGATCCTGAAACCATATGAGAAAATCCCTTCGGCTATCTTATCATCGCAATATACCAATAACATCACTCGGGGTGATTACTATGCACGTACCGTCTAGGTAGTCGAGTATTCAAGAAAGGGTACGGTCCAATTCTCCTTGTCAGGTTTTACTGTTGGAATGCATATCTTGGAAGGAATTCGATCCATAGAGATCTTGGAAACTTTATAAACTTCAAGAACAAATTATGAAGGCAACTTTTGATCATTTGAGAAATTTGCATTTTTGAAGAGAGAGAGCTAGTGGATGACTAGTTTCTTGCTTTAGCCAATTTCGAGGGTGAAAGATTCCCATCCAAGTTGGTGTGTGGAAAGGACATTCAGGTATTTCATGGATATTTAATGGATTCATATGTTACATGTTCAATCTATAGGACAGCTCATGGACACTTCAAGATCATCTTGTTCTTTCATCTACTCCAAGTTTTCTCATAATATTCTTGCTCTATGGTTAAATCCTGTGAGGATCCATATTTTTTATCCACTCCTTTCACATGTTTTCTTGTTGCTTTAGATTGAGTAGCGTTTGTTGCCTATACAGTTAAAAGTCTTAAAGAGAGAGGTAGTTTTGTTACATAGCTATGGCTATTGTCATGTCCCAAATTTTGCATTCAGTCACGATGGCCTAATCACATTTTCCATATTCATGAGAGTTTGTCAAATTGATGCTAAGGGTCAAATAATTTCCAAGGAGGAAAATTACTAGTTTCCTAGGTTGGGGGTGGAAGCTTTGGGATTTGGAATAAGGGGGACAATAAATGATGTTTTAACATTAGCATGGCATAAATATTTAATAAAGGATATAAATAAATAAATACAAGGGTAAATCAAAGTGGCAATTGATCATGAAGATACATGGAAGATGTGGGACCCACACAAGCTAGATTTCTATGCCACATGGCATCCTCCTCTTGTCATTTCGAATCCATAAGAAGCTGAAGGGTGTTGGGAGGAGTTGGAAGGTCAATATACTTTGCATGAATCAATTAATATCAAATTGGAGTGGAAGCGTAACTCCCATGGAAGAGGAAGGGGCATTTTGGAGGTAGTGAGACACTTGGACTAGATTCCTAGCTCTATGATAGCAATGATGAAGATGCTATGAAACCTATGACACAAATCAGATATGAAGGCTGAAATATGACATATATGACATGTCAGGGCTAAAAATAGCTCGAAGAGGGCGCTCAAGGGAGTTAGGGCACCTAAGATGCTTCCACGTGATTTGGTGGAAGGGGGAGACTAGGAATTATTGTACAAGTGGAATCCTTTGGAATATATTCCCAAATAGAGTTGGAATGCATCTCTTGTAAGGAATTATACCCATAGAGAGATTGGAAACTTTATAAATTTCAAGAAGAAAGAATGTAGGTAGATTTTGATCATTTGAGAAATTTGCATTTGTGAAGAGAGAGAGCTAGTGGATGACTAGTTTCTTGCTTTAGCCAGTTTCGAGGGTGAAAGATTCCCATCCAAGTTGGTGTGTGGGAAGGACATTCAGGTATTTCATGGATATTTAATGGATTCATATGTTACATGTTCAATCTATAGGGCAGCTCATGCCAGACATTTCAAGATCATCTTGTTCTTTCATCTACTCCAAGTTTTCTCATCATATTCTTGCTCTATGGATTGAGGTGCACTTGGTGAGATATTGATATCTTTGGGGGAGATTATAATGCCCCATTATTTTATATTATGATTTAAATGATATTTATTTCAATTTAAGAATACTCTCAGGTAGAAATACCAAAATATTTCATGTAAAAATGTTAAACAATGAAGAAACAGTGCCATTTCTCCACTACCTTGTTGTGAAGCAATGTAATGTTGATGGATTCGAATGGATAAGTAAATTACTGATGGTTTATGGATGAATGGACTATTATTGATGTATTATATGAGTTTAATGTTCATTAAATGAGCATTTTGAGTCATTTTTTTGAGTTTCATAGCATTTGGAGAAGATTTCCTATCATTTTCCCCAAGGTTGAAACTAGTCTTTTTGCATCTGATTTAAGGGAGCTATAGCAGACATTGAAAGTTGAATTGTGATGCATATGATTTCATGTTTATTTCCTTTATATTTAACCTAATTCCTTCATAAATTTTAGTTGTATTGAGTTCATTTGGAAAATCATTTTCATCATTTACCCTTAGGGGTTTTGAACCATAAGTTGCTCGTAAAACTCCATACATTGACCAGATTTTCAAAGTGAGTTGTAGAAGTCATTTTATGGTTTAAAGACACCTACAAACACCATTTTTATGTATTAACATAATTCATACACCTTATGGTACAATTTGAGAGCATTTGGACCTATTTGGATCCATCTACCATTGGGGGTTTGAGCCTCAAAATTACTAATAAATTCCCTATGTTCACTTGGATACCTATTTGACCCAAAACCACATCTAATGATAAAAATATACTTTAATTAATGTATTATAATAGATACAAGTCTCATACTAACCATTAGTGGAGGTTTTACAGTGTTTGGAATATATTTGTTCCAGGACCTTTAGGGGATTTCCACCTCCCAAATTGACTAGTCTTCTCCCAAAACTTCTTCCCTTTCAAATTGTAGACAATGGTTGGGTATATAAGTTGATTATATGTATGATATACATGTTAATGTGTCCCATCACCCCTCATGAACTTCCTCAACAAGTTTGAAAGTAATTGGAGGAGTTTGGAATCAGTTGTATCCATATACCTAGAGTTGAAACACGGTGAATTTGAGCACATTGGGAAAATTATTCACAAGGGACATTATAATTGTATCAGATCATGGTATTGGAACCTATTGAAGTTATGCATGATAGATATGAATTTAAGAAATGGCTTAAGTCATATTGTGATGATACAACCAAGCAGGTTATGCAAGTATTCGAATTGATGGCTAGCCAACTTAGGGGTAAGCTGGAAGCAAGAGGTAGTAGAAGTTTCCATCATGGAGAGACACATAATACCATTAATTTTGAATACTTTTATGATTGTTTGAATGAATTTAGGAAAAATAATTCAAACATGAATTCATTAAGGAATAATCAACAAAGCACAAGTATGGAGGAGACTAAGGAGCCACCAAGTTATGTGGGTGGTGAAACAGAAAAAAAAATTACATTATGAGGATCAAAAGTCACTCCCAAGTGAATTTGGAAAATATGAGGAAACATCACATGAGAATGAAGAAGAGTACCTTGAAACTATTAAATATCATTCTGAAACACATTCTACTTTGGAAATGGACCAAAGGGCATCTACTGATGTATGCTTGAACTATGAAGGAGTACCTATTGATGGGTACTCACAACTCTATGTTGTTGACATAGAGATCAGATTTGAAAATTTTGCTGCAAGACAAATGTCTCAGGAGCATAAAGATGAAGAAATTGTAGCATGTAATGAAGAACCAAGGTCAACTTCCCTATCACCACTTGAGCTTTAAGAAGTTGATCAGCTCAAGAAGAAATAAGAAGAGGGGATTCCTGAACAAGAACCTCTTTTCTTAAAGGGTCTTTCAAGATGAGCGAATGGATATCCACGAGGCCCTTAACAAAATCCATGACACTAAATAATTGGTGTCAAATTCTTGTTGGAAAATTTCTTCATTGGAAGAGCCATCCTTCCTTGAAGAGACAGAGAAGATTCAAAGAGCAACGTTGTCACATACCCCAGATTTGCAAAAACATTTTATGTTTGAGAAGACATTATGCTTTAATTTTATTATAAAGTTTGTAATTATTGACCAAGTTGGGTCAAGGATAACTGTATTTAATTGCTGAATATTTTATTAATTAATAAATAAAAGATGAGACAACAACTTAAGGAGGCTATTAAATGAGTGTCTACTAGCCACTTGGTGGAATATGCTGGGTTGAGAGCAGATTTACACTTGGCAACATCCTCAAACTACTTCTAGCTGTTACAGGAGGCAACTTCCCTATTTTTGTGGTCATGTTCCCCAAGAAAGTGGAACAAGAGAAGGTGCCTCATTAAGTGAAAAAACTGACCCAAAATAACCAGGCATGCTAATAAAACTACCCGTCGAATTCAGTTGAGGTTGCTCAATCTTTGCTTGTGAAATTTCTGAGTGAAATTTGTGCACAAGAGGTTCGATGGAGGGGACAGGAAGAAGTGTTTGAGTGGGAAAGTGCTGATTTACTGAACTAGTGCAATTGTTTTGGGATGATTTCTTACTGCTACAGGAAAAAGTATTACTGCTGATTACTCTGTGGAGTTGAAGGGGTTTCTAAACTTATTCTTTCACCCAATGCTTTCAACCAGGTGGACCCGTAGACAAGCTCAAGGGTCCTAATATTTGTAGCTCAGCTGTCTGTAGGATTTGGTTGGGAGGAATGAGCTCCTTAGGTTGTTGTCTCCTTGGCTATATTACTAGGTTCTAAATGTTATTTTTATTTTCTTTATGCAAACATAGGAACTAGAATGTATAAATTTAGGATTTGATGCATCTATATGACTGATTATTTTGTTAGTTAGTTAAACCTTTTATTGTTCCAAGTTTGATAAATTCTATTCAAATAAGTTTTAGGAAGATTGAATTAGGGTTAGTTTTAAATTTACTGATGAATAAATTACCTGACTGTATTTTTCCACACCTCCGAAGAGGTAGTACTTCAGTACAGTACGTGAAATTAAGTTTGATGATCAAATCAAATCAAATGATCAAATCAAATCAAAATGTGCAAGAATATGATTATTTACTTTTAATCTTTATAGAGTTATTTAGAAGAAAGATCCATCCATTTCAAAAGTTTCCTTAGTTAAAATACATCTGTTTAAAAAATAAACATAAACTACCATAAAACAAGGTCTCTTAAAAACTAGTACACAGTTTGTGTAACTATGTTCTTTTTAACGCAGTAATAACCACTATCTTTAAGTTTAACCTATTATATATACATATAAATATTAACTAATACAAAACAGATAAATAATACAATTGAAGCAACTTTGGACTATAAACAGTAAAAAGAAATTGTAGTAATAAATTAGTTTTTACAAATAACAGATTTCAGTAATACTGTAAATAACATATCAAATATCAATTATATCAAGGTAAAAACAACAACAATGCAGAGTTTTAATTTAAAATAAAAATACAAACCCTAATTAAGGAAAACTGTCAACCAAGTCCTTCCTTCTTTCCTCCTTCCACAATAAGGTATTTAAAGTTTATCCATATCCTCAATAATCAAATTCTTTATTATATAATTATAATATCAATATTATAATTTCCCTATATCAAATAAAATTTACACAGAAACAGAGTTTAGACTGTTTATCATTTATATACTAAAATAAAATAACAAAAGATAAATTAAATTATTCCAAATCAAATTTACACAGTTGTGCTCGGGTTATAGTGACAAACCCTTTTCCTTTTATTATTTCATAAATAAATATTTATACTAAAAATAAAACCCAGAAAGTAGCTTTCAGATTAAAATTCCACATAATAACCTCATTTTAACAAAATCAAAATTATGGACATTTACAACAACAAAATATTTTCATCATCTTTTATCAAATCATTCACCAGATATAGATAAATAGCAACAAGGTCCTTTAAATTATCATTAATCTAAGTTTAAACAAACTGAAATATACAACACAGAAAACCACGATGTCCAAGTCTATCAAAGACTCCATTTTACACAGGCTGGTGTACCCATATTACTGTCAAACCGTTACAAGTTAAAAAAAAAGTGTTTACAAACTGTGGAACCCTAAGAAAACTTAAACGATCTAACGGAACAGTCTACGGCCACATGGCCTTTACAAACAAAGCGTTGTTCAAACGAAGCTACGACAAGGAAGCTTAAATATCCGTGAGACAATATCTTTCCAAACCGCACACATCACCACAGAAGAAACCTCAGGAATGAAACCGAGGCTTATCCGGTTGTTTGAGAAGAGTGGAGCCTTTTTTCTTGAAGTATCCTATGTCTTCCAGCTCATAGTAGCGAGATTTCACCTGTAGAAGAAGTCTGCACAAGAAATTTGAGAAAAGTTAAGTTCATTTTTCAAACAAAACTTGTTACAATAGTAAATTTTTATGGAATTTGCAGAAAGAGTTAAAATGAGTTTACCTAGAGATATTTTATCCTCGGTCACGTAGTAAATTGTCTTGCACAACAACCCTGGCCAAGGAAAACTTCATACCCTAGTAGCTGGGCAGGAGAAACACAATCTAAGAACGTCGACAAGAATGAGAAAGTAAACAGTAAAAGCCACGATGAAACCAAATCTCCCTACTGTCAATGAAATCCTAAAAGTAAGTCGTGTGTTATAGATCGAGTAACCACACTACTAACAATCAGAGGAATCAACTTGGACGATAAGTCAGTTAAGTCACTCACAGAGCTAAACATTGGCATCGAAGGTTGTCACTCACAGAGCTAAATGATGGCATCAAAGGCCCAAGAGGCCATGAGCTTGGCAGCGCTACTCACAATAGCGAAGTCTTTGGTTAATAGTGTGAAAATTTAGGGTTGATCGATTTTGTAGTAGGGTTTTCCAACACATAAAACCTATCCACTAACTGTTAGCCATGTGGTTTCCACTTCAACTTTAATTTTGTGGGCGTGTCTCTATAGTTTCGAGAGCTTGGGTGAAGCCTGCAAAAGGTTATACATAACCTTTGTTAATATTTGGTTGAAACATATAAGCATGAGATTTTAAATAGAGATGCTTTAGCATAGTCTTCTAAAGGTAATATAGTTTAGTTTTTTGCATAGATAGGGTTTATACTTATAATATAAAAATCATATAGTGAGTATTATTTTATGCAAATGTTTTTGGTTTATATTTTGTTTTTCTCTTTAGGCAATGAACATTCCATCCCATAAATCAAAGCAATAATATTATCTACACGCCTAAACAAGAGGTTTTAAATTTAGCCAACTTTGACTGTTGAACATGATAAGTTCAGACTTCAGCATTATAGCAAACAAACAAAGTTTATAATAACAATATACAAAAAGAATGAGTCATGCAGTTAAAAAACTTTAAAAGTAAATGATTACCCTAGCTTTGATTTTACTGCTGACGAATTTAAATTCTTGAGCCTGAAACTAGAAATAAAAGTTACCTGTAAAAAGACCTGTAACAAGAATCATCATTTCACTACATTAGCTTCAAGAGCTAAGTAAGCCTCGGGCATGTACTGAAGTTCCTTCATTTAAGCAGGAGACAAATTTTTGTACATAGTAAATAAACAGTTGTTTTCAGCTCATACTACTTCAGATTCTTACTTACTAAATCAATCTTTCAATACTTAATTTTTCATGCAAATAGTGAAGAATGCAATTATAGAAATTAATAAAGGAATTTGTTTTAGTTTCTAAATTAGACCCTTTAGGATGTTAACTATTAGCAGTTAAGTTACTCTCTTTATCAATGATTTTAAACATTAATTGTCTCAAGGAAATTTTTTTTTTTATGAAAATTTGGGGTATTACATATGGTATCAGAGCACATGTTCAGACACTAGGCCTGAATGCGGTTCAATTCATGTAGATAAACCATAAATAAAATGCATGCATAACTGATTTATTATTTTATTTTGAAATGTTATTACCAATTTTTTTTTTATTTTTTTTTATTTTTTTTTATCTGAACTAGAATTGTAGGTATGGAAAGACTTGAGAAATATGCAGATGAAGGGTCCCCATTAAAAGAACAAAGTAATTCTAGAAAAGAACCGGTTAAGGAAGAAATAACTAACAATTCTTTAGAATTAAGAACTGAAATGGAAACAGTTAAAAAAGAGAATGAAAGAATTCTAAGAGCTCAAGAGGAGCTGAACCAGATACTGATGGAAAAATTTCAGTGTGAAGGGAAAGATAAATAGATAGGATCTGAAAATACGTCCTACCAACATAAAAGTAAAAAGTCCAAACAGTCTAAAATTGAAAGTAGTCCGTCCTCTGAAACTTATGGTGACTCACACAAGAAGAATCACCAGTACTTTAATGATAGTAGTGATGATAATTGCCATTCTAGAAAAAGAAAATTTAAGGCTTATGAAGAAATTTCGGGAGAATTTAAGAAGATAAAACCACCAAATTTCAATGGTGAAACTGAGAAAGGGGAGGAATTCGAAGCATGGATGTCTGGAATGAAGAAGTATTTCCAAATCTATAATTACTCCAACCAGCTAAAAGCAAGTATGGCCATTTACAACTTAATTGGAAAGGCAGATATCTGGTGGCAAGATTTAAAACGAGTAAAAGGTGTTAAAGGAAAAGAACATTAAATGGAGTACCTTTAAAAAATACTTTAAAAATAATTTTCTGTCGAAACAGTATTATGAAGAGCGAGCTAAAGAATTCTATGAACTGAAGTTGGGAACTATGAACATGAGGGAATTAAATAGTAAATTTTTAAGTTTATTATGTTACGTGCCTTACAATGTGGATGAAAAGCCTAAGGTGCAGCGTTTTCTAAGCTGTTTACCTTTTCATATTAAAGATAGAATTGAATACGATAATCCTAAAACCCTTGAGGAGGGTATGCGAAAGGCAAATTTTTTTTATGAGCAGAACCGTAAAAGGGAAAGCATGCCAAATTGGAAGGCTAAGAGGTCTAATAATTTTGAACATAAGAAGAAGGGTTTCACATCTAACTACAATTTTGGGAATAATAATACACGTAATTTTCCTAATAAAATTTTTCAAGGAATAAAGGTAATTCACAGTCAAACCTTAATGGCCCTAGAAATAAAGAACCTGCTAATAATCACAGCAACTACACTAAGAATAATGAATGTAAAGAACCAATAAAGTGTTGAGATTGTAATGGACCTCATTATGCATCAGTCTGCCTTAACAGAAAGAAGGCTGTCAACAACATTCATACAGTGCGGGAGGAGATGATTGTTGGTGACTTAGCAAGGGGGGCACCCAGGATCAACGCGGCGCTGGAAAACAGGTAGGTTGATTATCAAACTTCCATGGTGGAAGTAGAAGGTAAGCTGAATCAAACACCCATTTCTATATTAATTGACCCGGGGGCTAGCCTGAGTTATGTTTCTCCTATCTTAGTAGAAAAATGCAATTTATCAGTATAAAAGTTTGCAAAGTCATGGCTAGTTCAACTAGCTACAGGAGCAAAAAGAAAAGTGATTCATTTTGTAAAAGACTGCACTGTATTTATGAATCAGTTTGAAACTTATGTGAAGCTAAATGTACTTCCGTTAGGCTCTTATGTCGTGTTAATTGGTATGGAATGGTTAGAACATCATAGAGTAGTTTTGAACTGTTTTGATAAAAAATTTACATGCATAAATAATGAAGGAGAAACAATAACCATAACAAGAATCCCTAGGAAAACAACAATCAGACAAATTTTTGCGTTGCAGTTAAAGAGAGCCATTCAGAAAGGATGTAAATCTTTAGCTGTAATTGTAACTGATAAATAACAGATTAATAATGAAGATAAACTAAAACTGGAAGATATTCCAATCCTGAGGGGGTATTCGGATGTATTTCTGGAAGAAATTCCGAGACTGACTCCGAAAAGGGAATTAGATTTCACTATTGAGTTGGTACCTAGTACAGTGCTGAGCTCAAAAGCTCCTTATCGAATGAATATATTGGAACTAAATGAATTAAAATCATAGTTAAAGGAACTTATTGATAAAAAGTATATAATACCAAGCATGTCTCCTTGGGGAGCACCTGTCATTTTCGTTAAAAAGAAGGACGATACTCTATGCTTATGCATTGACTACCGTTAACTTAATAAAATGAACATTAAAAATAGATACACGTTTCCCCACATAGATGATCTTTTTGATCAACTGCGTGGAGCAACCATTAGAGAGAATTTGAGGTAAAAAATGGGCCTCAAAAGGACCAAAATGTACTATAAAAATCAACCAATTACATTCTAGTAGATGACATCATCCACCATAGTTGAGGTGGCATTGCATGAGTTAAGAATGCTTATTTGTCACATTTTCTATGGTGGATGAAAACCCATAGTTAACCAAGGTAGTGGTACAAGTACTTTTAAGTCATAAAGTGAAGTACTCATAATAAAAGTCATTTCACACTTTTTCATAAAATAATATTAATGTTATTTTCAAATAAAGTACTCACAATTCACTTTCTCATAAAATAATATTATTGTCATTTTCAAGTAAAGTACTCATCATTCATAAAAATGTCTTTTCACATTTTTTATAAAATAATATATTGTCATTTTCATGTTTTTTTAATTTTAAATTATATATTCACTCAATTGTATTTAATATCATATATAATCTTGTACTTTTAAAATAGATTAAATTCATGAGTGATATTTATATGAAAAAAATATGTTAGTTATGCATATAAATTAAATTCATTTTTGTTTAATTTTATTTATAAGTTCAAAACAAATAAATGCTAAAAGACAATAAATTTTTGGGAATTTACAATGAATCTTAGTCACATCATTGTAGAGTTGTTTTATTAATTTTATTTATAGTCAATTTAGAAAAGTAACTCAACCATGGTTATTTATATTGTGCAAAAAAAGTAGTGTAGGAGGTGAGTTGTCATATATACCTACCCCATAAAACCCCTAACTCATAATATTTTAATATATCTTATATTTTTGTAGTACATCTCTTAGGAGGCCCATTTTTTACCTCAAATTCTCTCTAATGTATATTTTCAAAGATTGATTTACGATCTGGTTATCATCAAGTCCGGATCAAAGAAGAAGACATTTTTAAAACAACTTTTAGGGCCAGATATGGCCACTATGAGTTTGTTGTCATGCCATTTGGGCTCACTGATGCCCCGGTTGTCTTCATGTGTTTAATGAATAATGTATTGCATAGGTATCTCAATAAATTCTTAGCGGTTTTCATTGATGACATTCTAATTTATTCTGAGTCTAAAGAAGAACACGATGAGCACTTAAAAATTGTTTTACAATAGTTAAGAGAACATTAGCTTTATGCTAAATTCAGTACGTGTGATTTTTTTAAAGATAAAATACAATACTTGGGGCATGTAATAACCAAAGAAGGGATCTCGATCGATCCAGAAAAGATAAAGGCAATAGAAATATGTTAGGATATTTAGACACTTAGGAGTTAGTTAATACCAACTTGTATAATATATCCGTTAGGTAAAGTGTGTTTTTTTAGTATGCATTAGTATGCATTTGTAAATATTCTAATTCGATTGTCACGATATGTTCTAGACACCAGCGTAGATCCAAATCCTAGGCTCTATCAAGCGCTGAGATGGATCAAATCTTTCGAGGTGCAAACCTCTTCTTAGGTATCCATTGATTTGATCCAAACCAAAAGACACATCTTTTTATTTAAGGTCCACATATAATTTTATTATTATTAATATTTAATATTATTTATGGCCGACATATAATATTTTTTATTTTGTTAGGAATGAACATTGCATCATTTCTCCACACATGGTTTTAAAATCATATACAAGGCCCTCCTACAATCATGGGTTGTTTAGGAGGCTTTGCACATGGTCTTAAAACCATTTGCAAGGCCCTCCTAAACCATGTACAATAAAACCATGGGTTGTTTAGGAGGCCTTGCACATGGTTTTAAAACCATGTGCAAAGCCTCTTAAACCATGTACAATAAAACCATGGGTTGTTTGGAATGCCTTGCACATAGTTTTAAAACCATGTGCAAGGCCAACATTTTTTTGCTTACTTTTTTATTGTTTTGTTAGGTAGGAAGATTACAACATCTCCTCCATATTAGATTGTTTTAGTGGCCAACATTTATTTTGGCCTATTAGAAAATTTAGTTTTATTAATAAAAATAATGTTATGAAATTGATATTATTTTTTTATTGTGTTACAAAATCTCTCCCATAATATTCACTATCACTATCCCAAACATTTTGTGTTTTCGTAAAATTAAGTGGTTAATTGTATCTGTTACCAATTTGGTGTCTCTCTTGACAGTAACCTTAAAAATAAATTATCATTATTACTATAACAATCACTTATTTTTATAAAATTAAACCATTAATTGCAGCTATTTAAAAACCACTCTACTTATGATTATACTAATTTACTTTTAAAAATGAATTTATTTAAAAAATATATTTGGCCGATGTTCAAGGAGGCAGAGTTACCAAGAATTTATGAAATATCACAAGATTCTCCAAACATAATGAGACCTTCGTGGAAAATGAATCAAGGATTGTTAATTAGCGCACTGTGAATGGTTGAAAACTAATATGAAGCTTCTTAATCCAACGACTGATGGCTCATCGGCAGATGGATTACTATTGTGATGAGATTTCGATGACAGCCAAGGACTCCACAGGTAAATGGAAAGCACACAGGCCATTTTCTGCGATCAAAATCATGGTACTGCAAGAATTTTTAAAAAGTTACACTATTAATGTTTAATTAGGTAGAATATGAATACTTTGAGGTAGCTAAATTTATTTATGCATCTAGCGGACTAGAATTCCATAAAAAAAACTTCCAATAAACTGACCAGAAAGTCAAAATGATGACCAGCTAAATTCATTTATGCATCCAGAGTCTCCATTTAAACAACACCAAATTCAAATTCCAAGATAAAAAAACATCACCAAGTTCCAACCAAAAACTTACCAGATTTTGATGGCAGGTTTAGACTTGAGTTCACACGGGCTCTACTCTCCATGTTACAAGATGGGTAGATTTTCTTATCAAAAACAGGAACTGGAACCCTATATCAACAGGAAGTTTTGGAAAAGCCGTGTTGAAGTCACACGAAAGGGAGTGTCTCACATGCTCGTTACCTGCCTTGGGATTTATCGCCATGTTCAATTCAACCCACGTCGGACGCTTCGTGGACGACCATTTCCACATGAGCATCACCCACAGTTGTTCACGTACGCAGGCCATGCCCAAAATGCTTTGATCGAAAAACAAGGCCTCTCTCCAAACATTTTTAGACATTTCATCATATTTCCACACTGAATTCTGGCCCTTCTGTGAAACATACAATTTATTTCCCACAACTGCCACGATTGGACTTTGATAATAAACAGGGACCATCTTCCTGTTTTTGGATCGAAACACTGTAGCATTGCGACGCCGCAGCCATGGCCATTTCCATTGTCACTAATTATTCAGAGGCTTCCCATAACGTAAAATTTTCCATTCATGGCGAGTCCTTGACAGAACCCCTCTGCCTCCTCCATCGATGGGAGTTCCTCCCAGTGCTGCTTCTCCATTTTGAATATTTCAGCACTGCGGAGAGGTTGGTCTCGATCCTTAGACCTCCAGCCGCCTCCTGCGTATATAAAACCGCCAAGTACTGCCCATCCATAACACTCTCGATTTATTTCAATCATCGGTGACATTATCCTCCTCATAGTAATTGTGTTGTCGCCATCGGATGTAACTTTACTCTACAACCAATACAGGTGCTGCATCTCCCGCCCATAGCTTACTACGTAGGGTTTCCCCACTATGAGAAAGTCAGCTTTGCTTGGGATGATCGTTTTTAAGCCATAGAACCGTTTACAGCTTACAACTTCTCCTGTTTTGATATTTAGAGATCGAATCACTGAAGCAAGCCTACGGCAGTGCTCTATTGTCTGTTCCCATGTAAATCGAACAGATCCATACACTACCGAAGTTCTTTCTCCATACAGGTTGCCTGTTCTCTCCAAGAAATTTATTGGCGACAAAGTTGCTTGGCTGTTGGCTTCACATGGCTTCAGTTCTTTGAAGTGGCAATTCTTTGGGTGGCAATTCACATGGCTTCATTCATAAATACTGGGCTGGCACTGTAAATAAGGAGATCATTGTCGTTACATCACGTTACAAGATCTCTCTCATAATATTCACTTTCATTATTATTTTTTGCCTACATGTTAGTAAAGTTACATCACGAGATCTCTCCCATAATATTCACTTTCACTATTATTTTTTGCCGACATGTTAGTAACGTTACATCACGTGACAAGATTTCCCCCATAATATTCACTTTCACTATTATTTTTTGCCGACATGTTAGTAACGTTACATCACGTGACAAGATCTACCCCATAATATTCACTTTCACTATTATTTTTTGCCGACATGTTAGTAACACGTTACATCACATGACAAGATCTCCCCCATAATATTCACTTTCACTATTATTTTTTGCCGACATGTTAGTAATGTTACATCACGTGACAAGATCTCCCCCATAATATTCACTTTCACTATTATTTTTTGCCGACATGTTAGTAACGTTACATCACGTGACAAGATCTCCCCCATACTGGGCTGTAGAGCACCTCTCGGCGCAATAAAGTGATCCGACGGTTCAACTTCTCTTGGATCAATACCTACCATTGATCCGTGGCTTAACACCCGATTAGTCCATGATCTCTATTTAAAGAGCATGGAGGGTACTTGGCTAGTTGATCAATTATTAGAAGCTCATGTAATTTTCTTTCTTTTGCATAGTAAATTGCTCCAAGTAGTTGTTTTCCTGGGGCTGTGAACTATTTCCCTCTCGAGTGTTTTAACCACGTGAAAAACATTGGTGTATTGATCTATGATATATTTGTGTGAAGTGGTTTCTCTAGGTGTTTGGCCTTTTGGGAGTACCCTGTGTACCAGAACATGGTATTAGAGTGTTTATGAAGAGCCGCTTTCGGTTTTGATCAAGATCTGGAACCGGTTTTGCCGAAACTTTGAAAGGGTTTCTAGTTTTGGAGTTTCTGTGCATTTGTGGGTTGTAAGAGCTATTCCATTGCATCCGAAGCACCGTTTCCATTGATAAATAGTTTTTGTTTCATTGAAAACCATTTCCGTTTGATCCAGAAACACCCATTTCGGCAAATATGAAGGTATAATGTTACAGTGACGGATTTGTTTTATTTTTTTAAAATTTCTCATATTTTATCAATTTTATTACTAGATATTTATTGTTTTAGTCTCAGACTATTTCCTTCCCTGGCTGCGTATGCTCTTTGATGTGCACCTTGTGCGATTGCGGTGAATCAGAAATAGAAAGGGAAATTTTTTTTTCTTGTCTTCTCGGCTACGTATGCTCTTTTTCGTGCACCTTGTGCGATCACGGCGAATCAAAAACAATGAGAAAACCTAAAAACGTAGACTTTCTGGGTAAGCTAACCAAAATCTAACCCCATAGTGTAGAAAAGTTTTTTTTGTTTTTGTTTTTTGTTTTTTTTTTGTGATTTGCAGGAAAAAAAAGGCAAACACGGAGAACGAGAGATAAGAGTAAAAAAAAAAAATCCCCCTTCCTCTTTCCATTATTTTACGTACCTTTTAAACTTAGCTCACTTGGTTCAAAGTTGCTTTATTCCTTAATAGGTCTTGAGTTCAAGTCTTATTAATTTACTTTTTAGTGCATGGAATTTCTATTTTCAAGTTACTTTATTGTAAAAGTGCATCTCACTTAAATAAAATAAAATAAAAAGTGAGTCACTTAAGTCTTTAATTTATTGCGGCAATATTTAAAAGTAACATTATTGTAAAAGTGAATATCACTTATTTTACAAAAGTGATTCACTTAAAAGCAACTTTCTTGTAAGTGATTGTCAAAGGTTCATCTTGGGAAGCAGGGGGTTCTTTTTTTTAGTTGGCCAAGTTAATATCTACCATGTCACTATTGGGGACATCTTCAACATTTAAGTTTGATCAAGCATAACTTCATCATCCATAATCAGTTTTCAGTGCCATTTTTTTTAAACAGCCTAATTTTTCGATCTCTTTGCATCCATTCAGTTAGTTTCTATTCTTTCATCCATTATTTTACAGTATGGACGCCCCTTGTGATATTATACTTACTAGTTATAACTATTTCTCATGGAAATGTCATATGGAGGATGTTCTACGAAGTATGAGACTTTTCAGAATTACCTCAAGGAAAGAAACATAACCCACTAATGATGATAAGAAAATAAAATAGGCAAATAGATGTGATGAAGATCATGGATTGATTGGGATGCCAATCTCTATTGATTTGTGATTCCACATATCTGGAATTGATGAACCTGATAAAGCTTGGAAAAAGTCAGAATCTGTGTTTGGTAAACACAATGAAATTC
This sequence comes from Pseudotsuga menziesii, assembly GCA_001517045.1. NCBI lineage: Eukaryota > Viridiplantae > Streptophyta > Pinopsida > Pinales > Pinaceae > Pseudotsuga > Pseudotsuga menziesii. The sequence goes on along the minus strand of LPNX010231832.1, from coordinate 44,926 downwards.
GAGGTCATCAACTTGAAAATGAGTTGATTTCTTTGAATCCAAGTGATTTTTCATGCATTCAAGACTATTTATCTAAGTATAAAAATCTTAGACTCTTATGTGAAGAATGCAAGATTAAGAAAGAAAACAAACAATGTATTTATCATATTCTTTCCAAACTTGGACCTGCATATTCTGTTTTTGTATCAACATTTTACTCCATAAAAGAATCCTTGACTGCAGCTAGCTATCAAGAGCCTAGTGTTGAATCCTTTTGTGATTCCTTAATCAGAGAGCAAGATAAGCTCATTCATCTTGGAATAATTAACAATGCAGATACATCCCGGAAAGCCTTATTGTCCCATCAAAAATAAAAGTCCAAGCCTCCCAAGAAACATTATTTTTGTAATAATAATCCAAACAAGGGTTCCAAACCCTCTCAGCCAGCTCTTTCTTTAAAAAATGATAAAGGATCCAAGCCAAAAGGAAAGAAGAATGAGTGTCATTGCAATTTTTGTGGGAAAGATAATCATGATGAATCTGAGTGTTTCAAGAAGATGACAACCTTGGAAGCAACAATGAAGAAACACCACATTAGCTTAGATTCCTCTTCAAAATCTACCTCTCATGGACATGCACTTTGTTCTTCTGGTTACTCTTACATTGCATCTTCTTCTTCTACTTCAAATGAATGGCTGATTGATTCTGGAGCATCTTATCATATGGCTAGGAATCAAGCCATCTTTTCTACTATGCATAAATGTAACACCAAGCAAATATTTGTTGGTGATGATACATATCTAAGTGTTATAGTATATGGAACAGTTCCAGTAGAAAATGGTCATTTTAGTGATGTACTATGTGTTCCAAAAATTTCCTGCAATTTGTTATTAGTCTTTCAAATTACTCATTCGAGTGAAGGTAAATATGTGACGCTTACACCTCACTAAGTTGTAATCAAGGATTTTAAAAATCCTCAAAATGTCCTTGTTAATGGAAATGTTGATGATATTACCAGGTTGTACAAATTTAAAAACTTTGGGTCATCACCTTTTTCTTCAGTTTTTGTTGCTCATAGTGATAACTTGAGCAAACTTTGGCATGAGTGATTTGGTCACTTAAATTATCTCTCATTGCAACAACTATGTAAAGACAATATGGTGACTGGTCTTTCGATGGTATCTTACAAGGATGGTGTTTGTTCCAGTTGTGTACTCGACAACATCATCGGGATAGTTTTGACAAACGTGTCTCTTGGCATGCCTTGGTTCCCTTGGAGCTTGTGCATAGTGGCTTGTGTGGTTCTCTTCCATCTGCTTCCTTTTCTGGTTTCAAATATTTCATAACTTTCATTGATGACTACTCTAGACACACTTGGGATTAATTCCTAAAACTTAAAAGCGAAGTATTTAACATGTTCTTGGCCTACAAGTCCCTTGTTGAAAAACAATCTGGACATCAAATTATTAAGTTAAGATTTGACAATGGAGAAGAATAGGTTAATAAAAAGTTCACTATTTTCTGCACTTCAACAACAACACACTGTTCCATATACACCACAACAAAATGGTGTAGCTGAATGGAAGAACCACACTTTAAAAGAAATGGCTAACTGTATGATCCAATCTAAGGGACCGAGTCTTCAATATTGGGCTGAGGCCATAAATTGCGCAAATTACATAGTTAATCGCACACCCACTAAAGTTTTACAAGGTATAACACTGGAAGAAGCATGGAGTAAATTAAACCAGATGTAAGTCACTTCCGTGTGTTTGGTTGTGAAGCATGGGCTCACATTTTGGATGAAAAACGGAAAGCATTGCAGCCTAAAAGTGAAAAGTGCATATTTGTTGAATATTCTAAAGATGTAAAAGGTTATAGACTTCTTTAGCCACATTCTCATGATATAATCATTAGAAGAGATGTTAAATTTGATGAAAATATCTTGGCCTGCGAGCCTAACTTGGCGGGTGTGCCATCTTTATCCTGCGAACCTGATTCGGCGACTGTGCCTTCTTCTTCTTCCAACTTCCTTGACAGGTTTCCAACTCCAGTTTTCGATGATGACAGAGAGGATGGAAATCCACCTCCTCCTACTCATGTTCCTCCAGTTTCACTAACACCAATGCTTCCTCGATGGGTCCGTTCAACATGTGAAGCAAATGGTGATCTTGTCGGTGATCCTAGAGATCAACGTCGAACATGTTCTCAGTTTCAATGAGCCTCTTCTCTTTTGCCTCAAGTTTTTGAGAATCATGATCCAGAAAATTTTGCAGAAGCTTCAGGAAATCCAGATTGGGATGCAGCTATGGATGAAGAATATCGTTCCTTAATGGTGAACGATACTTGGGACCTTGTTCCTCTTCCAAAAGGAAGAAAACTTGTCATATGTAAATGGGTCTACAAAACTAAGTATGCATCAGATTGAAGTGTTGAAAGACTTAAGGCAAGGTTAGATGCCAAAGGTTTTTCCCCAAGTTGAAGGGATTGACTACCATGAAACATTTTCTCCTATCGCTAAAATGAACTCCATCCGCCTTGTTCTTTCCCTTGCAGCCTTACATAACTGGGAAGTCCATCAAATGGATGTCAATTCTACCTTTTTACATGGTTATTTATAGGAGAAAATTTACATGGAACAACCTCATGGATATATTAAGGATAACTCTAGCCTTGTCTGTCTCCTTACGAAATCCTTATATGGTCTTAAGCAAGATCCTAGAGCTTGGTATGGCAAAATGGATAGCTTTCTCCTTGACACTAGTTTTTCTAGATGCCATTCTGACCCCAATGTCTATACCAAGAAAGTAGGAAACCATCTCATCATACTTGTTCTTTATGTTGATGATCTTATCCTTACTGTTAGTGACCCTAAAATTTTAACCCATGTGAAATACAGTATTAAGCAAAATTTTAAAATGTCATACTTAGGACATTTGCATTATTTTCTTGGTCTCCAAGTATTGCAAACCAAAGAAGGAATCTTTCTTTCCCAGTCTAAGTATGCTTGTGACCTTCTTCATCGCTTTCACATGGAAGATTATAAACCAACCCCTTCTCCCTTCCAGTCTGGAGTCGAACTTTCTGCCACTTGTACTTCCCTTGAAGTAGATGCCACCTTGTATCGTCAACTTATTGATAGTCTCTTATACTTGACTCATTCCCGTCCTGACCTTTCCTTTTCCATCGGTTGTGTTTCCTGTTATATGCAAACACCTTATGAAAGTCACTAGAAAGGAGAAAATATAATACTTTGATATATTCGAGGTACAATTTAGTTTGGGATTCGTTACAATAAAGGGGGGACACCTTTGTTGGTTGGTTTCATTGATTCATATTGGGTCGAAAATGCTAATGATCGAAAGTCTACTGCAGGTTATGTTTTCAGTATGGGATCTGGACCTGTCACTTGAGATTGTAAGAAACAACAAGCTCTTTCTCTTTCTTCAGCAGAAGCAGAATATCGAGCTGCAGTTAATGCCAATCAGGAAGCTTTATTGCTTTGACAGATCCTATCAGAGTTTGGATTCGAGAAGCAACAACCTACTCCACTTTGGTGCGACAATCAAAGTGCCATCAAGCTTTCCAAAGATCCAGTTCTACATCAACGCAACAAACACATTGAGCTACACATACTTCGTCAAAAATCTTGTTCATGATCATGTTCTTGAAATGCTCTATTGCCCTACAAATGATCAAGTTGCAGACATCTTCACCAAGTCTCTTACAGAAGCGAAGTTTTCTAAACTTCGATCTATGTTTGGAGTTCATGACTGTGTCCTTAAGGGGGGATAGGCTCTAATGCCTCCTTCATTTTCCTGATAGTGTCACTTTTGTAAATCCTTCAATCCTACCCCAAGTTGTTCTTAAGGTGGGATGTTAGGATATTTAGACACTTAGGAGTTAGTTAAGATCAACTTGTGTAATATATCCATTAGGTAAAGTGTGTTTCTTTAGTATGCATTTCTAAATATTCTAATCTGATGGTCATGATATGTTCTAGACATAAAATGATCTGACGGTTCAAGTTCTCTTAGATCATACCTACCATTGATCCATGACTTAACACCCGATTGGTCCATGATCTCTATTTAAAGAGCATGGAGGGTCCTTGGCTAGTTGATCGATTATGAGAAGCTCGTGTAAATTTATTTCTTTTGCATAATAAATTGCTACAAGCATCTATTTGGCTAGGGCCGTGGACTATTCCCCTCTCGATGGTTTTAACCACGTGACAAACATTCGTGTATTGATCTGTGATCTATTTGTGTGAAGTGGTTGCTCTAGGTGTTCGGCCTTTTGGGAGTACCCTGTGTACCCGAACAAAATATGTCTGGTCCTAAAGGATGTGACTGACGTGCGATCATTCATGGGGATTACCAGTTAGTATTGAAGATTCATTGAGGGGTTATTAAGAATCACAAATCCTATAACTTCTTTACAGAAGAAAGGAAAGAAATTCGAGTGGAATCAAAAGTATGAAGAAATTTTTAAGAAATTAAAAACATTATTAACTACTGCACCAATATTAAGAATTGTTGATCCTAATAAGGAATTTGTCGTATGCACTGATGCATGCAATGATGGTCTAGGTGGGGTCTTAACTCAATAAGGACACGTAATTGCATACGAGTCTAGGAAGCTTAAAATTCATGAGAAAAACTACGCTACTTACAATTTAGGGTTGGCTGCCGTCATACATGCTTTGAAGATGTGGTGCCATCACTTAATCGGAAGAAAATTTATGTTAATGACATATAATAAGGGTTTAAAATATTTGTTGGATCAACCAAATTTAAACGCAAGGCAAGCTAGGTGTCTAGCTTTCCTTAGTGAGTACGATTTCGAGATCTAATATATTAAGGGAAAATAAAATAAGGTCGCTGATGCTCTAAGCAGAAATGCAAGACTGAACTTTGTAGAAGCAATTAGCACTTATAAAATAGATTTAGAATATCAGCTGGAGGAAGGAGTAAAATTGGATGAAAATTATCAGAAATTACAAGCTAAAGTGGCAGAAAATATAACTGAAAGTTTAAGGACAAGGTATAGTCTAAATGAAAAAGGATTTATACTTTAGAAAAACAAGCTGCATATACCTAATGTACCTGAAATTAAGTTGTTGATTTTAAATGAAATACATAAGACCCCTTACTCAAGACATCCTGGTTATCAAAAGACTAGAACCATGTTACAAAAAGATTATTTTTGGCCAAATATGAAGAATGAACTCGTAGACTACATTGCTAGGTGCTTTGAATGTCAATAGGTTAAGACTGAACACCACCACTCAGCTGTTTTACTACAACCATTACCCATCCCTAGTTGGAAATGGGAAATAATCAGTCTTGATTTTATTATAGGTTTACCTAGAAATCAGAATCAGAATGATTCAATTATGGTAGTTGTCAATAAACTCAGTAAAGCAGCTCATTTTATACCAGTAAAGACCACCTACAAGGCCGCTAATATTGCTGATATATTCATGAAACAAATATTTTGTTTACATGGGATACCGAAAGTTATAATTACTAGAAGTCTCTATTTAAAGGCCTGAATACTACTTTAAATTTCAGTACATCTTTTCAGCCCCAGACAAATGGACAAACTGAAAGGGTGAATCAAATATTGGAAGATATGCTAAGGATATATGTTAGAGAACAACTAGGTAAATGGGAGGATTACTTACACTTTGTAGAGTTTTCTTATAACAACCACTACCGAGCTTCAACAAGATACATCCCATTTGAAGTTCTGTATGGCAGAAAGTGTAATACCCCCATCTCCTGGAGTAACCCAGTTGACAGGTTAGTACTAGGACCTGAACTATTAAAGGAGATGGAGTTAATTGTAAAGCAGGTGCAAGGTAATTTAAAGGTTGCACAAGACAGAAAGAAAAGTCAAGCAGATCTTAAATGAATCTAGAGAGAGTTCTAGGTGGGTGAACATGTTTTTGTAAAGGTAAGGCCTAAAAAGAGTTCTTTAAAGTTAGGAAGTTGTGCTAAGTTGGCACCCAGATATCGTGGGCCTTTTGAAATACTGTCCAAAATGGGCTAGGTGACATATCAACTGGATTTACCACCAAATTTAAAGGTTCATAATGTGTTTCATATCTCTGTTTTAAAAATATATGCACATGATGCTACTCATGTTATAAATTGGAATGATGTGCAAGTGGAACTCGAAGGAGATTTTCTAGTGTAACCAAATTGTATCCTCGATAGGAGGGAGATCTTGCTTTGGAATCACATTATTGGACAAGTGAAGGTGCAATGGAAGCACCTTAGTCCAGAAGAATCCACCTGGGAATGAGAGAGTCATATGCGGGCAACATATCCAATTTTGTTCTAGGGCAACTCTAAGGACGATGAATAGAATAACATCGAGGACGATGTTATATTTAAGGGGGTGTGTATGTCACATACCCCAGATTTGCAAAAACATTTTATGTTTAAGAAGACATTATGCTTTAATTTTATTATAAAGTTTGTAATTATTGACCCAGTGGGGTCAAGGATAATTGTATTTAATTGTTGAATATTTTATTAATTAATAAATAAAAGATGAGACAACAGCTTAAGGAGGCTGTTAAATGAGTGTCTATTGGCCACTTTGTGGAATAGGCAGGGTTGAGAGCATATTTACACTTGGAAGCATCCTCAAACTACTTATAGCTATTGCAGGAGGCAACTTCCCTATTTTTGTGGTCGTGTTCCCCAAGAAAGTGTAAGACCAAAAACTGACCGAAAATACCTAGGCATGCTGATAAAACTACCCATCGAATTCAGTTGAGGCTGCTCAATCTTTACTTGTGAAATTTCTGAGTGAAATTTGCGCACAAGAGGTTCGATGGAGGGGACAGGTAGAAGTGTTTGAGTGGGAAAGTGCTGATTTAATCAACTAGTGCAGCTGTTTTGGGCTGAGTTCTTACTACTATAGGCATAAGTATTACTGCTGGTTACTTTGTGGAGTTGCAGGGGTTTCTAAACTTATTCTTTCACCCATTTCTTTCAACTAGGTGGACCAGTAGACAGGATTGGGGGTCCTAAGATTTGTAGCTCAGCTGTCTTCAGGGGTTGGTTTGGAGGAACAAGCCCCTTAGGTTGTTGTCTCCTCGGCTATATTACCAAGTTCTAAATGTTATTTTTATTTTCTTTATGCAAACATAGAAACTGGAATGTATAAATTTAGGATTTTATGCATCTATATGATTGATTATTTTTCTAGCTAGTTAAAACTTTTATTGTTCCAAGATCGATAAATTCTATTCAAATATGTTTTAGGAAGATTGAATTAGGGTTAGTTTTAAATTTACTGATGAATAAATTACCTGACTGTATTTTTCCACACCTCCGAAGAGGTAGTACTCTACTATAGTAAGTGAAATTAAGTTTGATGATCGAATCAAATCAAAATGTGCAGGAATATGATTATTTACTTTTAATCTTTATAGAGTTATTTAGAAGAAAGATTCATCTATTTCATAAGTTTCCTTAGTTGAAATACATATGTTTAAAACATAAACATAAACTACCATAAAAGAAGGTCTCTTAAAAACCAGTATGCAGTTTGTGTAACTGTGTTCTTTTTAACACATCAATAACCACTATCTTTAAGTTTAACCTATTATATATACATGTAAATATTAACTAATACAAAACAGATAAATAATACAATTGAAGTAACTTTGGCCTATAAACAGTAAACATAAATTGTAGTAATAAATTAGTTTTTACAAATAACAGATTTCAGTAATACTGTAAATAACACATCAAATATGAACTACATCAAGGTTAAAAAAACAACCATGTAGATTTTTAATTTAAAATAAAAATACAAACCCTAATTAAGGAAAACGGTCAACCAAGTCTTTCCTTCTTTCCTTCTTCCAGAATAAGGTATTTACAGTTTTATCCATATCCTCAATAATCAAATTCTTGATTATATAATTATAATATCTATATTATAATTGCCCTATATTAAATAAAATTTACATAGAAACAAAGTTTAGAAAGCTTATCATTTATATACTAAAAAAAATAACAAAAGATAAATTAAATTATTCCAAATCAAATTTACACAGTCGTGCTCGGGTTGTAGTGACAAACTCTTTTCCTTTTATTATTTCATAAATAAATCTTTATACTAAAAAGAAAACCGAGAAACTAGCTTTCACATTAAAATTTGACATAATAACCTCATTTTAACAAAATCAAAATCATGGACATTTACAACAGCAAAATCCTTTCATCATCTTTTATCAAATCATTCACTAGATACAAGTAAATAGCAACAAGGTCCTTTAAATTATCATTAATCTAAGCTTAAACAAACTGAAATATACACCATAGAAAACCATGATGTCCAAGTCTATCAAAGACTCCATTTTACACAGGCCGGTGTACCCATATTATTGTCAAACCGGTACAAGTTAAAAAAACAAAGTGTTTACAAACTGCGAAACCCTAAGAAAATTTAAACGATCTAACAGAACAATCTACGACCACATGGCCTTCACAAACAAAGCGTTGTTCAAACGCACCTACAACAAGGAAGCTCAAATCTCTGCGAGACAATATGTTTCCAAACCCCACACATCACCATAGAAGAAACCTCAGGCATAAAACCGAGGCTTACCCGGTTGTTTGAGAAGCGTGGATCCTTTTTTCTTGAATTATCCTATGTCTTCCATCTCATAGTAGCAATATTTCACCTGTAGAAGAAGTTTGCACAAGAAATTTGAGAAAAGCTAAGTTCATTTTAAAAAAAAAACCTTGTTACAATAGTGAATTTTAATGGTATTTGCAGAAAGAGTTAAAATGAGTTTACCTGGAGATATTTTATCCTTGGATGTGCAGTAAATTGTTTTGCAGAGCAACCCTGGCCAAGGAAAAATTCATACCCTAGTAGTTGGGTAGGAGAAACACAATCTAAGAACGTCGAGGAGAATAAAAAAGTAAAGAGTAAAAGCTGCGACGAAACCAAATATCCCTACTATCAACGAAATCCTAAAGGTAAGCCATATGTTATAGATCCAGTAACCACACTGCTAACAATAAGAGGAATTAGCTTGGCTGATTAGTGGGTTAAGTCACGCATAGAGCTAAACATTGGCATCGAAGGCCGTCACTCATAGAGCTAAACGATGGCATCAAAGGCCCAAGAGGCCATGAGGCTGGTGGCATTACTCACAGCAGCGAAGTATTTGGTTAACAATGCAAAAATTTAGGGTTGATCGATTTTGTAGTAGGGTTTTCCAACACATAAACCCTATCCACTAACTGTTAGCCACGTGGTTTCCACTTCAACTTTAATTTTGTGGGTGTTTCTCTATAGTTTTTGAGAGCTTGGGTGGAGGAACTTCATCCCACACTTGGGTGAATATATATATGGTTTAGGAACATTATTATTGGCAGAAACATCCTCTGTTATTTCATGATGATATACATATTCATGGGTGTATTGATGAGACTTCTGTGAGCCACTTGAAGTCTGCATGTTTTCTTTGCTCCTTATTTGGTTAAGATTTTGGTGGAGGTTCTTCATTCACTTGTTGGATGAAATAACACATGGCTGATTATTATTTTGATGCATATTACATTATTTTGGAGTAGCATTATAGGACATGGGATCCTCACCTATGTCATTGGAGAATATTTGATTGGTGACTTGAATCTTGTATGTACTTGGCAAATGGTGGTCTACTTACTTGGAGGTATAATCATTTCATGATTTTTTTGATGAGGAACCTCCTTGATGTACATTTTTATTATGTTGTTATGTAATTTGATGATATATATTATGTACCCATGATTTTTGGAAGAATGAATAAAAGAAAATGGGATCCCATAATTCTCTTTCCTAATGGTATGGGTTGGAGAGCACTCTTAATTGTTGGAGTGCAATACAAGCAATGGGACCCTGTGATAGTTTTTAGTCCCATTGATTTATTTTTTTTTGGGAAACAAGCAGTATGGGAGATGAATTCACCACTTAATAAAGCGATTTTAATCAAATTAGTGCAGCAGCAAGCATGGTGGTTCCTCTCTAAAATCTTCATGTAATTTCAAAGACTCAAAGTTGGGAAACTCAGTGGCAACTTCAAAGAATCATACAGAAAGCAGGTTCTTCAACACCCATGTTTAAAATTGTTTGAGGACAAGAAATATTGGGAAGAAAGGATTTTTCATGTACTAAATTTTTCATTAGGTCACAATTTACTAATCACATTTTCCATATTCATGAGAGTTTGATAAATTGATGCTAAGGGTCAAATAATTGCCAAGGAGGAAAATTACTAGTTTCTTAGGTTGGGGGTGGAAGCTTTGGGATTTGGAATAAGGGGGAAAATAAATAATGTTTGAACATTAGAATGGAATAAATATTTAATAAAGGATATACATAAATAAATACAATGGAAAATCAAATTGGCAATTGATCATGACGACACATGGATGATGTGGGACCCACACAAGCTAGATTTTCTATTCCACATGGCATCCTCCTCTTGTCATTTCGAATACACAAGAATACCATGGGTATTGAAATGAGTTGGAAGGTCAATATACTTTGCATGAATCAATTAAGGTCGAATTGGAGTGGAATAGTAACTCCCATGGAACAGGAAGAGACATTTTAGAGCTAGTGAGACACTTGGACTAGATTCCCTAGCTCTATGACAGCAATGATGAATATGCGATGACACCTATGACACAAATCAGATATGAAAGCTGAAATATGAAATATATGACATGTTAGGGATAAAAATAGCTCCAAGAGGGAGCTCAAGGGAGTTAGGGCAGCTAAGATGCTTCCACATGTGATTTGGTGGAAGTGGGAGACTAGGGATAGTTGTACAAGTGGCACTCTTTGGAATATCTTCCCAACTAGAGTTGGAATGCATATATTGGAAGGAATTAGATCCATAGAGATATTGGAAAATTTATAAAATTCAAGAACAAATTATTAAGGAAACTTTTGATCATTTGAGAAATTTTCATTTTTGAAGAGAGAGAGCTAGTGGATGACTAGTTTCTTGCTTTAGCCAATTTCAAGGGTGAAAGCTTCCAATACAAGTTGGTGTGTGGAAAGGCCATTAAGGTATTTCATGGAGATTTAAAGGAGTAATAAATTATAGTTGCAATCTCCAGGGAATCTTGTGTATACTTCAATATCATCTTGTTCTTTCATATATTCCAAGTTTTCTCATCATATTCTTGCTCTATGGATTGAGGCGCACTTGGTGAGCTATTGATCTATTTGGGGGAGATTATACTGCCCCATTATTTTATGTTATGATTTAAATGATATGTATTTAAATTTCAGAATACTCTCAGGTCGAAATACCAAAATATTTTATGTAAAAATGTTAAACAATGAAGAAACAGTGCCATTTCCCCATTACCTTGTTGTGAACCAATGTTATGTTGATGGATTCGAATGGATAAGTAAAATACTGATGGTTTATGCATGAATGGAATTATTTTTATGTATTATATGAGTTTAATTTTCAGTGCATAATAATTTTGAGTCATTTTTTTGAGTTCCATAGCATTTGGAGAAGATTGCCTATCATTTCCCCCAAGGTTGAAACTAGTCTTTTTGCATCTGATTTAAGGGAGTTGTATCAGACATTAAAAATTGAATGGTGGTGCATATGAGTTCATTTTGATTTAATTTATATGTCCCCTACTTCAATTCATAAATTATAGTTGTATTGGGTGCATTTGGAAAGTCATTTTCATCATCTACCCCTAGGGGATTTGAACCACAAGTTGCTCGTAAAACTCCATACATTGACCATACGATAAAAGTGAGTTGAAAAAGTCAATTGATGGTTTAAATACACCTATAAACATGATTTTTATATATTAACATCATTCATACACATGCTAGTACAATTTGAGAGCATTTCGAGCTATTTGGAGCCATCCACCATTGGGGGTTTGAGCCTCAAAATTACTAATAAATTCCCTAAGTGATATTGGATACCTATTATACCCCAAAAAGACATATAATGATGCAAATATACTTTAATTAGTGTCTGATAACATATCCAAGTCTCATACCAACCATTAGTGGAGTTTGTACAATGTTTGGAAGAGATTTGTTCCAAGACCTTTAGGGGATTTCCACCTCCCAAATTGACTAGTCTTGTCCCAAAAATTATTCCCTTGCATATTGCAGACCATGGTTTGGTATATCAGTTGATTATATGTCTGATAGATGTGTGAATATGTGCCATCACCCGTAATGACCTTCCTCACCAAGTTTTAAAGTAATTGGAGGAGTTTGGAATCAGTTGGATCCATATACCTAGAGTTGAAACATGGTGAATTTGAGCACACTCAAAAAATTATTCACAAGGGACATTAAAGCTATGCCTTCTGTTACTACCAATTAAATGACCCCTTCTCAAGGGGAACCTTTTTTTATTCCTTCATTTGGAAATGTTGGTCCTCCTTTCATGGCTACATTGAGTATTCCTATATTGACTATAGGATTACTTGTATGGTTATTCTCCAGTCTAATTATCCCAAGTACATAGATTGTTTTAGATCCAAACTCTCCATCACAAGAGCATCAACATCATGTCAATCTTTCACCTTCTTCACCAGATGTGTCTTCTTCCCTTTCTCCTTCTTTGCCCGTCGAAAGTTATGAAGCTAGTAATCAAGTGGATAAGAAGAAGAAGAAAGACAAAGAAAAAACCAAATCTCAACTAACTACTCCTCATAGTGCTAAGAGTGTTTATATTCTGACTAAAAAACCTCATAAGCCTAAGTTTACTCTCAGGGTTTGAAAGGGTGATCAAATTCTTAAATATTTTCATGGTCTGTCCTAAGTTTTAGAAGTGTGGTCTAAGGCCTCCCAACAACCCATGTCGTCAACCTCTGGTCATCATACTGATGATACCCCATCAACTAGTGATTCTATGGTTAAGAGTAAAAAAGGCAAAGTAAAAATTCCTTGCTTTCTATGTAAGGACATGCACCTTACTTACTATTATCCCTAAAGTTGAACCTAGACTACAGGGGTTCAAGCTTAAGGAAATATTTTTCAAAAATGTACAAATCAAAGAAATCAAACTGAAAAACAAGCTAGTATGAAATCAAAGCTATTGGAAATGTTACACAATTATGAATGAACTAGGATGGTATGTCACGAGAGCTATAAGAAAAATCAAACAATTATCAATGAACTAGGCTGGTATGTCAATCAGAGCTATAAGAGAATCATGAAATCATACAGGGACTGTATAACATAAAACAAAACAGGAGGTCCAATATCTCAGTAACTATGATCATAAAGTCATGAAATGAAACTGCCTCTGTATTTTGAAAGTATAAAGGATAATGGTATTTCAAAATAAGAATCACTGTAATGGAATTCAATGGACCATATACATGATAAATTATAAGAAACACAATTCATAACACACACAGACAAATCATAATCATGCTCATTCAAGGTAGAACATGTATTGAAGCTGTAGAGTATCTTATGTTACACAAATAGTGATCAAAACTGGGCCTTCACAACTCCAAAAATGCCAACCCTTTGTCTCCTCTCGAGACCCCCTTAAATACAAAATATTGTTTTCTTTAAACTAACTATAAGATCCTACATCTATGGATCGAACCTCCTCAAAAATAGGGAAATCAATCCCTTTTAAAAAGTATTCAAGTACAAGTGTAATACATTTGTCAAATAAACAACATAACTTCAAAAGAAAACTACAATTCAACTTCTAAAGGCTTCTAGAAGCCTCTGCTAATGTAGCTAAATCACTCAAAACATGTGAACACTTTTGCAATCTGGCGAATTCAACATCCTTATTGTCGTCCTTGTTCTGAGCTTTGACTAGTTCCAGCTGCTTCTGAATGGCTCGTTTCTCCCTTAGAATATCTTTAGAAATTTTCAGCAACTTTTGATATTCTGTCTCTTTATCCTCTAGATCTTCACGAAGTCTCTTGTTGGCTACCATAAATTTTTCATTTATGTCTTGCATATGCCTGGTTTGTTCTTTGTATGTTTGCAAATTCTTCCTAACTTGGCTTAGTTCTGGAGATATTTCCAAGTCTTCTCTTATATGGACTTCTTCTTCTTGTAGAGTCTTTGATGCTGAACCATCATCTGGATTATCCTACTTGTCTGTGCAAAAAGCTTCTGGTATAGAGCCTGCAACACCTTGAATATCAATAAACCTTTCAATATCTATACCATACTGATCCTTTGATGTATGTACAATTTCTTCACTACGAGCATCATCTATCACTACAACATCCATGGCATCTTCATGTGCTGCTCTTTTCTCTGTTTGCATCTTCTTCGTTAACCTAGTTCTTGGCTTCTCTGTCTTGAATAAATGTTTACGAATTTTATTCTTTGAATCTATACTTTTCAGCATAACACTCAGTTTCTCAGGGTTTTCATTTGTCCAGGAAGCTTCAGGGCACAAGCCTTCCTGGATGGGTTTCTCAGCAGTATTCTTTCCTTCTTTCTCAACAGTTTGAACTAGTTTTTTAGGACTTGATGTTTGCTAATCAATATTTTCCATCATTCTTTTTTCTTTCTCCTTAGGGTTGTCCTTAAACCCTAGCTCTATTAATAGGGATTCCCATGTTCTTCCCTCCTTTTGCAATTAAACCTTGATGATAGACAGATCGAGCAGTATGCTCGGGATGGCCCTAAACCCTGAAAATCATCTTTTGGAGACTTTTTAATAAATAAAAGGGGAGATTTACCTGTATACTTCCATTGATGTGCATTAGCAATTTTAGATGGAATTTTAACACTCTGTCATACCTGCCATCGCATGTGATGTAATTTTGTATCATCTCCAAAGGAATCTTCCATCCTGGCTTCATTTTGCTAACATGGACACCATTTTTCCAATCTAGCTTTTCACATCCTGGCATAAAAAATTCATTGAAATCGCCTTGGAAATCCTGTTGTTTAAACCATTTTTCCCCTTGTGCCGGAACGCCTATTGCCTCAACAACAGAATCCTCATTTACCCTAACTGTTAGGCTTTGCAGCTAAACTCTATAAATAACATGGTTACCTATGAGTGGTAACTTGCAATTTCTCACAGAAATTAAACCATCATGCTTTCTTCATTAGTTTAGCAGACCTGGGAAATTTCATTATGCAGTTTGTATTGTTTGGCTCTAACCTGCAAATTAAACCTCCAGGTTTTCTTTTCACTATAACCTCTGGCTCTTCCTTGTCTGCTGCCTTCGACATTTAAAACCCTAAAAAATTCCAACTTTGTTGTATAGATAGACCGGGATTTAAATCACAAACAAGAAAGCAACCCCCACTAAGTCTATCAGGGTTTGAAAAAAAACCCTAGCTGCTTCAGACCCTAGTGTTGCTGTTTGTGATCAATGAACATTAACAGTATACAAACAGGTCTCTGAATATCCTTCTTTGGTTAACGAGCAAAATAATGAGATAGATTTTTAGGGAAAAGAGTGAATTAAGTCGATTTTGCCACGATCAATACTAACATTCATTGCATGTAGTGTTCAAATTTCAAAATGATAACATGTGTACCATTTCATAAATGACACGATAAAACCCATCATTTTATGGATAGGGGCGCCTTTAAAACATATTCATACCGAATGCCAAATAATCATGAATATAACCAAAGTTTATTACCCCTTTATACTCCATGGTATTTATAAACAACAAACTTTTTAATGAAATACCCTTTGAAATTCTGCTGCTAGTTTATAAAATGCTGCTAGTTTGGATAATGCTACCAGTTTTAACAATCCACCATATAACATACAATCTCTTGCACATACATAGGTTCATGACTAATGAATGAAGATTTTGATGATTCAAAATACTAAAAGAAAACCATAATGGCGTTCAATCAAACATAAGGTGTAAAACAAAGTAAAATTTAAAAAAAAATAAAAACACATCACAATCAAAGATCTTAAAATAAAAAGGTCAAACAACCTTAGAGATAACACTTACCTTTTTCCTCGCATGGATGAAGCTTCAAAGTTGTTGGAATATATTACTGTTCCTCAGCAACGAATTCCAACAGGTTACCGTAAAATGTACCTTGACCTCCCATTAGTTGTTAAAATGGCTGATCTAGTCCCATCCTCGATCGATCCCACTCTTTGTTTAGAGACTGAAGAACAAATAGTTCATCCAAGTCTTCCTTTGACAGGTGAAGTTAAAGTGGTTGAGTCGATGTCATATCCACCTGATACCACTCTTTCATCTGAGAGTGTTAAGACTGAAGTAGTCACTTTTATACAATCTTTGTCTCATCTTCCAGTTGAGAGTGAACTAAACCCACTGATTTTTTTGTACTCACTTCGAATTGTTCTACGCAAGGGGAATTTTTTTTGTTTCAACAGAAACCTCTCCATGTACCGAGGTTATTTCTTTTGGTTATATTAATCTAACAGAATCTCATATTCCTTTGAGTGGTCCTTTCCAGATATCTATGTGATTAACCTCTAAGAGCATAATCCACACTATTGTTGATGAAGGGGCTTCTATTATTATTCTTTCCTCAACTGCTTTGCAAGATATAGGTTCTCCTCAGCTTGTTCTAGCCATCAATTAGATACTGGATGTCAATAGAATACCTACTGAACCTTTAGATATCATTCCTCACTTACCTATCATCTTAGTAGCGAAAATGGCCTACATTGATGTTATGGTAGTCCAAGGTGTATTAGATTTTAATCTGTTCCTTGGATGAGATTATTTTTATGCCATGAAAGCTATAGTGTCCACACTCTTTAAAGTGATGCATTTTCCCCATGATGGGAAGATTGTGACCATCGATCAACTTTCCTTTGGTAAACCTGATAATCATATAACTCCTAGTCATCAAAATTTCTTGAATGGCATACACATTCTTTTGGTTCCTTCCCCTTCATTGGCCATGTCTCTCGATTCTGGACATCATGTTGAAGTTCATTCATTTGTAAACCTGTAGTTTCTTCCCATTATGGGAAAACTTGGGGGGCATGTATCCAATATCTGGACATCATACTGGAGTTAAAACAATAGCTTCTTATGTAAGGGGGGGAAACCTACCAACCTATGGACATCATGTTGGATAAGAGATGAAGGAGAGCATGGTTTATTTAGAGATTCAATCTCGTTAAAAAATAAAACCAACAGCGATCAAAGTTCCCATTATGTGTCAATCTCGTTAAAAAATGAAACATATGTCTTTGAGCATAGTTCCTATTATGTGTCAAGTTGTTTAAAAAATGAAATAGATGTATGATGGGTCCCTATTTTTCCCATCTTATATTGAATTTTAAGCTTAATTATGTATGGGAACTAGATATTTGACTAGGTTTGTGCATATCAATCATTCTTTTTTGTTCTTAATCTAACATTTTGAGGAGATTATACTATGGGGGCTTAATAAAAGTATTTTTGCATTAATTTTAACCCTTTTATGAATTCAAAATCATACGTGGACTGATCACTTGGTTTCTACCTTGTTGTGTTGGGCATATACTAAAATTTTGCAATCCGACACGTGTTCCGACACCTTTGCGAAAGAGGAATCATTGGTTAACATATGTGCAGGCCTCCATTGCCAATTCTTCCACATGTTTTTTTATGGTTCATGTCTCTAGATGGTATGGTGTTCGTGTCAACTAACCAGGTTGTTGAAAATTGTCCCTAAATCTCAATCAAAGCATCCAGTTACGTGTTAAAGATAGCCTCGGAATCTAGCAGATTGTTGGAGTATGTAGTTATAGGAAGAATCAACAAAATATTTGGTGTAATGATCTTGGCATCTAATTAACCTCCAATCTAATGAATTTCATCATTTGTTAGAAGGGAATTGCAAATGAATTTTAACTATTTCTGATAATGGAACTTTATATTGATTAGCTAGGAGGTTGAGTCATAGATTCGATGTGTCTCTTCAGCCTTTTTTAAATGCTATAAAATTCAGAGAATGGTATTATTTTTGGGAGGAGGGAGAAGAGCCTTTGCATCATATCAACACTCTATAAACTCAATCTCTCAATGAGAATTGAATTCCCGGGAAGTAAATTCTTTTGTATAACTGTGTAATCCCCAAGGATTGGTTGTCCCTGTGGATCATTTGTAGATTTTCTTTTGTAAATTTCATGTTTGAATATATACAAGTATTCCTGATAAATTATTAAATTGTAAGCATAAATTTATGTGTATAGAAACTTCAGTTTGTATATAAAAAATGTTTTGTATTTATGTGTAATTTTTTACAAATTTTGTGTGAAATTTAACATAGAAACTAATCATAGAAGTTCTGTGAATAATTTGCTTAGTTCAGCATGTAAAAAAAACATTGCATAGAATGGATGGTATGTTTATACACTAAGCATATATACTAGTATATATTACACTATGCATATTTAGTGTATATCCTAAACTATATACACTAATAGATTAATAGAGACTTCAAGAACTATAGCAGATAGTTCTCTTCATTTGCTTCTACTTTACATTTGTAGAGGCTGCTCTTTAAAGATGTATTTCCATTCTTCTATTCTTCCATTAGATAAATGGATTTTTTCCTCCATTCCTTCCCTTAAAAATGCTTTCCATTCAACCATTCATGCATTAAGTAAATGGAATTCCCCACCCCCTTACTTCCCTATTCTATTAAGTAAATATTGCATTTTTTTTATGGAAATCTTTGGCAAAGGGACATGATCCCATCTATAGGTAGTTAATCACTCTGGTTACCCCAATCTTATTGTAGGTGACAAAGATCCTATTTTCATGAATAATTTTTGGATTGACTTTTTTTCTTGTTTGGGTACTCAACTAGCTTATAAATTCTTTTACCATCCCCAACTGATTGTTGGTGTTCCCAATAACTCGGTGGGGGGTTGGGGGTAGGTGGAATAGAGGGGTGTGTGTGTGTGTGAGAGAG
>LPNX010231832.1:0-25531 GCA_001517045.1 Pseudotsuga menziesii | reverse complement strand
ATATAGAGAGAGGGTTGGGGGTTAGGTGTAGGTGGATGAGCAGGGGAGAGAGAAAGGGAGAGAAGGGGCTAGTAATAGAGAGAGAGAGAGAGGGGAGGAGGGGGAGGAGGAGGAGGAGGAGGAGGAGGAGAGGCTTATAACATGTCCTACAAAATGTGCAAGAGTTTTTCAATTACAAAACACACACGTTTTTTGTAACTACAAAATGTGTACACATTTTGTAACTACAAAACACATGCATGATTTTGTCTTCCTATCCTACGTGTCAACTAACCTATTAGGATCGGGATCCTATAGTGCATTTACCCACTAATTCCTTACATCCATCTTCCATTTTACTACATATACATATAATAATAATAATAATTCTATTCAAGGTTTTGAAACATTTATATAGGTAATATTAATGTTCCATAATGTTTTAATATAGTTCTTTATACATAATTAAAATTCCATACTAGTTTTTACAAGAATGATATATGTAATGGTAATGTTATATTCATTCATTCATTAATTACTTACATTTTTTTCATATTATGTTTTAATATAAGTTTTTATATATAATAAACATTCCATACTAGGCTTAGGCTTTAAGATATGTATTTTTAAATAATAAAAATAATAATGAGGTTCTAATTAAATTAATTTTAAGAATAAAATTTATAGTAATAATGATAATAATAATAACAAATCTAAAAGATTTTAATAAAATAATAAAAGTGTTAACAACTATGAAGATATAATTTCTACTTTTCAAAAAAAAATATTTAAACTGTTTTGAAGGTGAAATGTATTGAGATATTGTTGCAGCTCCAGCTTTTCCCCCAAAATTTTAAATTTTAGGGCCCTCATTTTGATTTAATTCTCTTAGAGCCTAGGGTTGATCGGTTTCCCTAAATATTCCCTGGAAATTCATATTCTTTGCTCAAAAATTAATCCTTTTCATCGGAAGATTAGTTGGCCCCCCTTTCGACATCGGAAGTGGAGTCCACTAATTTTTTGCCGTTGCAGAAATTGAATGATCTAGTCTATTGGAAGTACTACCGTCTTGCTCGCCGATACCACAGATTCTTTTGGTCTTCTTTTTGTTGTATTTTCAAGCTTAACATTTTGATTGCCGATGAATTTTTATCGCTATCGGAATGGTCTACGACTTTGAACCGGAGTACTAGTCCTCTAGGCTTCCAACGTTTTGGAAGGCAGACGATGAATGTTCTGAAAGATAGTTGTTTCCCTCGTCGATGCCTTAGAACGTAGATGTCCTAATCTCCGATACCTTTAAAAATGTGGAGTCATGATAATACACTTTACATCACTGACACTACGGAGAATGTTTGGGTTTGGGGTTCTGAGAGTTAGTTGTGTCTGCGCCGATGCCTTAAAGGTTAGGTGTTTCGATCTCCGATACACACGATAATACACTTTACATCGCCGACACTATGGAAGATGTTTTGGCTTGAGGTTCCGCACTTAGTACTAAATGATGCCAACATACTTAAACTCTCACGGATCCATAGTTGTTTTTACACCCGTTGTTGCGGCTTTCGCTCAAACTATTGTTCCGATGATTAGAGGGGTTAGTTGCCGATATGGTTTTCCCACCGACTTTTTCTGCCAAAGCTTATATATAAAATGGGGGGAGAATTATTTTATTCTTTTATTCATATTTGAACTCATCGTTGCTCTAGTCCTTGTCGTTTGCATTGATTCACACGCCTAGATATCCGAACTCGATTCGTTGGTGTGCTACTGTGGAGATTTTTGGTCATCCCGTCGATTGCACTGTGTTTTTCCAGGTAGGCAAACCACGGCCTTGTTGTTTTGGTTTTTATTGGAAAATTTGGAACTGTGTTTTTTTCCCTAGTTAGGTTTTCCCAGTTAGGTGGTGCGTGAATTTGGTTTATCCGTTTAAAGAGTGTTTGTCTTCACTATATGTATGATATTTTCTTTGAGGGTGAGGAATAAACTGTTTATAGTTTTCTTTACTGAGCTTTTTGAGGCTATGTGATTGATTGGGCTGTTATGAATGCTGTTGCTCCATTGCAAAAGAATAGGACACGATGTAGACAAGCGTTACGTTGTCTATACCACCCATTCTTTGGTTGTCCATGGCCATCCAGGGGGGTTTTAAACTTTTATTTGCATTTACTATATTTCATGGGACAACGGAGGTTTCATGTTTGGTCGGGTTAGGGGTTTTTTTCGACATGAAGAGTGGTGGATAGGGTCTGAGGTTTTGAATCTTTTGATGACTAGCAGTAGGAATATGTGATTCATACTTTTATATGGTTCAAATTAGTTTGAGCGCGGTCCAAGTTAAGATAGGGAATTGTTTTCTCTCAGGGTTGTGAATTTTTTACAGTGGACTTAGGCAGTTTTAAGACACAACCTGCAGGGTTTTCTTTTTCCTTGTCATTTTTTATTTTTCATGCATTGAATAGTGTGTGTAGTTCATTTTTTAGAATGCATATGGGGGAGGGAAAAAATTCCTCCAGTTTTTTATTTTGTTTATTAAAACACTTGCTAAAAGCTAAATGGGTCTAAAAACATGCTATGTTTGTGATAGGGTGAGTGTTGCAAAGAAAATATGTCGAAAAGACAAAAGAAAAAGGCTCCTGTGGTTGAAGGAGAACCTAAGGTTGAGGTCATCACCAAGGTTGAATATATATGTGAAGATACCAAAGCTTCCATCGGGGTCAAACCGGACTATAAATGGGGAGAGATATACAGGATGATTGCCAATCAGAACGTACCTGATGCAAGATTCGAAGAGCTAACCATTTATGCAAACATTGAGAAATCAACTCTCATGAAAATAGCCACAAGACTTGAGTTGTTCCCTTGTTCGGAGGTGATAGGTTGGATTCTGCCTAGGGCATATGTAACTACAATGATTCTTACAAATACTACTAAGAAGGGCTACACTGCATATATCCCTCCATATGTCTCAATGGCATATCATTTGCCTTCCACCCAGATTTACTTGACAGAGAGCTGGTTGAAAGAGACAACTATGGATCTCGTAGAAACAGTTAAAAGAATTATGATACCAGGGAAAAAATTCTGGAGTATACCTTATGGAGAGTATGATACCTCCACTCTCCATAATCCCTATAGATTTATTGAAATGATGCTAAATATGATTTTTGGAAGAGCTCACGGGAAGAGCTTCAAGATAGGATGGATACCTACTATCTTCTATGTGGCTACTAAAGGAACCATTTTTAATTGGTTGAACATAGTATCAAATAGCCTCTTAGCATGCATATCTGTAGCCTTGGGAGGGGTGTCATAGAAGAAATTAGAGTTCTACATGAGCTCCATCCTGATTGAATGTATAATGTGTACTCAGTCTTTTCCAGCCTTAAGATGTAATTGGGAGAGGGACAGGACCCCAGTATACAAAACATATAGATTGTTTCGGGCCCATAAATATTATAGCTATTACAGGGAAATCTACAAACACTTCATCATGCCCTTGTATACCTTAATTTTCCTCACTGAATGCAACTGCATGTCTGAGCAATCATTCAAAGTCATCGAGGAATACAGAGACTATGATTTGACCGAGGAAGGATTGTATATAAGAATGTATGGTGGTTCCAGGGAATCTTCTCTAATCCCTAAGTGTGCCACTGACTATGTACTACACAAAGAGGTAGTTAGGAAGGTATATATTGATGGTGTGGGAAGTTTCCTGTTCGAACATAAAAAGGCAGCATATCCTGCAATACCTTTCTGGCTTAGAAGTTATAAGTTTTCAAAGTTAAAACAGACTACAGAGTTTGTGTAGGAGCTGGAGCATTTCCATTTTGGTGAAATGAATTTTCACAGGAATGACTCCCGAAATAAGGTAGCAGATCACTGCAAGGAGGCAAGAATTCATTTTGAATATACCAACTTTTGGGACAAGGACGAGGAAACATTCAGAAGTGCAAAGAACATGACCACCCTAAAAAGAGATTCAAACATAAAATAACTACTATGGGCGGAAAGGGAAAAACTTCAGAGAAGACTAAGACATTAGAAGGAGAAGAGGCCAAAAAGAGAGAAGAAGATGCTAGAAGGCTAGCACAGGAGGCAGAGAGTTGGCTGAAGAATGAAGAAGAAGAAAGAAAGTGAGCCGCAGAGGAAGCAACAAGGAAGGAAAAGGAGGAGAGAAAGAGAAACGAAGAAGCAGAGATCAAGAAAAGACATGAAGAAAGTGAAGGTCTGAGATTAACAGGATCTCAAAAGGACCAACAGACTACTGAGAATGTAGATAAATAGGAAGTACAAGATCACCCAGATCAAGGACACGAACAATCTAATCCTGATCCCCAAGATCGTGCTACAACTTCTGGCATTACATTGGGGCAAGCTTCATTTTCTAGAATAAATTTGATCCCTTTCATGCCTATAGAAGGGGAGGAGGTTCCTCACTTCAGTAATATTTTCTATGATAAGGAGAAGAAAAGGATTGTTAAAAGAACTAAGAAAAAGGTTGAAACTGGAGGACAGTCAGGAAAGATGATAACAGATAAAACCTTGGTGCATGGAACGGATGCAGATCCAAGATTAATAGTGAGAGTTGGGGTGGCATTAACCCAAGCAACTGAAGATAACGTAGACAGGCTTATGATAGACCTCGAGCATTCAGGAAAGAATGCATCACAATTAAAAGAAACATTGAAGAAGGAGAGGGATGAAGGTCAGAAGTTGAAAAGGAAATATGAAGACATGAAGAATGAAGTAAGGACTTCAAGAACAGAATTTTAGACTTTGCAGGCAAATAAGGAGGCTTTAGAGATTTCTGCAGATAAAATGGAAAAGAATGCCCAGGATAGCCTAATTGAATTCCAAAGGCTATAGCTAGAGCATCAAATGTTGAAAACTGAGAAAGATGACCTTCAGGTATCCTATGAAAATCTAAGTGCAGAGAAGGACCAGTTGCAAAGCAAAGTTGCAGAGTTAGAAACACAGAAGGCCACCACAGAGGAAAGAGAGAAGCAATATCAAATGTAGGTGGCAACCTTAGAAGAACAGAATACTTCATTGACAACATCACTGAAAGATGCTATGGAATAGAAGACAGACTTCTATCCTTTGAAAGAACATGTGCTAACTCAAAGAAGGAGGATCCACCAATTAAAAATATGCATTGAGGAAGAAAGGTGTAAAATTTTACAAATAGACACCAGATTAGAAGAAATTTTGGACACTACTTCATATTTTCTGGACAGATCTCAAGAGATTCTAGAGATCCTAATGGGAAGAATGGCATGGATAGAAACAAATAAGGAATCTCCTGCGAAGTTAACAGTTAAGGACCAGCAGAGTTTAAAACATGAATATGATTTATTGGAGTTTGCAATTAATGTTGCAAACGATTTCAAGAAAACTGTAAAGAAAACAAAGGGAGCATGTGCCGAATACTACAGGAGGGTGCTTGCTACATACAATCGATGCCAAACTTCTACAGAGAAAATATTGGATGCGATACCAAAACATGAATTGTTTATAGAACATCTACATAATAGATATAAGGAAGACGAGCAAGAGATCCAATAGGTAAAGGGTCTAGATGAACGAATTTTAAAGAATGCAGTGGCACATGCAGCTGTAAGTATACATTTACTAGAAGATCAACTGTGCCTGAGTCCGGCAAGGATAGAAGGAGTAAAGAACTAGGATGCTAAATATGAGATAAATATCCATTTTCTTGAACCTTCTGGATTTGAAGGCATAGTAGCAGAGGCCCAGGCATGGAAGAAGTTCATCAACAACCAAGCTGTCCCCTCCTCATAAAAGTTCTAAAAATACTTTTTGATTTAAAATGTAATATATTGTATTAATTATGTGCACATGCTACGAGACGAAATTTTGGAAATAAAAGGTTGGGGAAGCTCTAAAGTCATTGAGGGGCAGCCCAAGGGTTTTTGTTTTTGTATAAATATAGGACAGTTTAGATGTAGAAGGGGCTTCTTTCTAGACCATTTTTTAGAGTGTATCGTAAGAAGAACTATTTCCTTTAACAATAAAGAGTTACATGCTTCTGCTGGAGAAAGTTTGTGGAATGTTTCAAATGTTTTGCTATGGACCAGTTGAATGTGAACTATTTCATTTTCAGCTTATTTCCATTAACTATGAGATCGTTCTAACTCATTGAATTTATTTTCATGTTATGCATGTACTCTGGTTTATTCTGTGAAATTTCCACTTTGAGTAATGAATGTTGTAAATAACAATAAGCTATCTTGTTGTGTAAATTTCTATTGATGTTCATGATTTCTAAAAAATTTAACAGCTATCTGTGATCTTTCTTAATGCATGCACTGAAATACATTACTCACCATTAATGAATTAATGATAGTTTTGTTCCTTGGGGATAGGATAAGTAGTCTTAGTTAGTTTCTTGCTGTTTGTGATTTAGATGCGAGAGAGGTAAGACGAGAGGTAAGAACCTGCGCATCACATTGTGACCCTCCTTGTTATCTCTATCGTTTTCATTTTAGTTAAGCACTTACACATCATACCTTAAACATAAAAAACAAAAAATATACACAGTGGAACGGGCCATAACCGGTAAAACATTTTAATTTGTTACTTGACCTACGGTAGCCAGACCGTAAACCGGACGGATTCCCCATACCAAACAGTAACGGGCTAGTTGGGAAAGTTTATTGGGGAGAATCCCTAACTGTTGTTACCTGTGATTTTCTAGGCCTCAACAGATACATGTCTTGCACCTTGTAAGAAAATAAGGTTATTTTACAATTTTGTATAAAGGCTTGTCAAATAATTTTTTAATGTGTGTTAAGATGGTAAAATTTTAAGGTTTTTAGAGTATGTCATCCTTCATCTAATAAATGCCACCTTCAAAACCTTGATGTCTTGAAGAGTTTTCCATGCACATCAGAAAATAAGATCGATAAATGGATAACTAAACCCCCTAATTTGTTGCTGAAATCACAAATGTGCAACAAGTTTATGGCAATGAATCATGTTTATTATTAATTCTATTGGGTTTCTTTGAAGGATGCCCATTCTAAGAGAAAAAGGGACTCATGACATTTTTATGGGCCATTATTAGTAGGAGAAAAGCTTTCCATAATCAATTAGAAGCTATGCTGCACCCTCAAATAACTTGGTGGTCTTTATATTGTAAAATCCCGCATGGAAGCACAAGTGATTTGATCCAATTTAAGGAAGGGAATGGCACCATAAAGTTCCTTCTCAGAGATAGGTTCATCCAACTTTTGTTGCTTGAAATGAAGTTGTGGTAGGGAACTTCTCTTTAAGGCCTATTTCTTACAACTTCTCATGTTAAAATTATTGAACCTTTTTAATTGAACAAAAAATGATTTTTTACTAAGCCCCCATAAAAACATAATAATGTGAATATTCCAAAATCCTATCATTTCAACAAGGATTATTGCAACCAATTCTCCATCAATTATAGAAAAAGCAACATGAAATTAGTACCACCAAAATTCAATTCAATTACAAATAATTGATGGTATAAATGCTTCCCTAAGAATCAAACTTCAATTTCAACTCATTCACCTAATTGGTAGTATAAATATATGAAGTATCTTCATATAAAAGGTGCCTAAAAATTTTCTTTGTAATTTTGAGTCTACATTCATTCTCCTTAATCGCGACCATGTAAAACAATGCATAAATGTCATGATTAAAATCTACCTTTGTAATTTTGAGGCTACATTCATTCTCCTTAATCATGACCATGTAAAATAATGCATATATGTCTCGATGAGGAAGGTTGGACACATGATAATATTTTATCTTCCATTTTATAACTATAATGGGTTATAAAAATTTTTAATTAAAATCTTATCTTTTATAATTATAATTGATTTTAGCCAAAGCTTTAAGCATAGAACACCTCTTCATTCTTTGTAATTATATTAAAGAAGTTTGTTTCATTATCTCAAGGAAACTAGAGCTTAAATCGAGTTGTGTGTAACTAGTGTCTAGAACAATGTTTTTTGTGATTTGTTGGAATCTTTAGTAGCCTACTTTAAATATCTCCTATTAGCTGGTGTAGAAGTTATCTAAATAGTAGATGATTTGCACTTTTTTGACAATGCGATTTTGTCGAAATTGTGATTTCCATTGTTCAAATTTCAATTTTAATTGCATAAATGGATTTAGCACATTCAATTGCAGCAGTGAAGAAGGAATTGTGAATGCATCCACCTGGACCATTTCTATCATGGGCCTATTTCTCCACTGAAGGCCCTAGATGTTCCACTACTAAAAATTCTACTAGCTAAGAGCGCACATGAATCCTTAAGCACCTCAAGATAGTGTGTAACCTCTTTAAATAAAATGGGCGTAGTATGTAACCACTTTGAGTAAAATGGGCGTGTCCAACCGAAACATTCTTGGAACAAGTTCCTTGAGGGTCTACATACAAGATTCCATAGTGCATATTCTATACACATCACACTAATATATATATATTGTACTGTCTATACACATAAGACATATATGTACACACTAGTGTCTATTCTAGTGCATATACACTAGTGTATTCTATATATATGATTAGAGTGGATATTCTAGTAGGATGTATATACACTATGCTTGTACACTCTAGTATATATTACATAGGCATATTTATTTAGTGTCTATTCTAAACTATATACATCAATGTATATTCTAGTATATATGGCATATTTACATAGGCAAGCATATACACTAGTATATATTATAGTGTGTTAGTGTATACGCACTAGTGTATATTCTGGTGTATATACAAATATTTAGTATACTAGGAAAGTGGCATGTATACACACTAGGCTTGACATATGAGAATTTTGCGTTTCTAACTAAATTAGGAGTTGAGATGTGGTTCTTTCATGAACGTGACATTTCTCTTGATGGGAAAGCACTTATTTGTAAGTTTGGAAAAAATTGCTTCCCTAGATTAGTAGCTCTTATGTTGAAGTAGAACTAGGTAATGCTATTTGAAGTATATTTTGTACCTTCCAAAAAAAGAAGGGCCATCTTGTTCAAGCATTTAAAAAAAATGTATGCTAGTGTATATTCTAGTAGGACCATGTATATATATATACTAGAGATATATATTGGTGTATATTACATTAGGCATATATAGTGTATATTCTAAACTATATACACTAGTGTATATACTAGTTATATAGACTAGTGTATATATTGTACTATACACTAGTGTTTATTCTAGTGCGTATACACCAGTGTATATGCGAGTGCATTTAATATCTCTTTCTCTCTCTATATCTGTAACCCCCCCCCCCCTCTCTATCCCTAACCACCCCCTCTTTTTCTCGACCCCCTCGCATATCATCTCTATGTCTCTCCAAACCACCTCTCTCTCTCTCCACCTGACCCCCTTCTCTCCTTATGCCTAGGTCTCCCTAACCCTCCTTAACCCATGATTTATTATATCTTTTTTATGGTAACCTAACTACCCCTATGTCAGGTGTTAGGAGTGATCTCATTTCTTCAAATACTGTAAAGAAACATTATCCAAAGAATTAAAATAGAGGAATGAGAAATCCCTCTTGGTATTTTAAAGAAGATGGATTTTGAAGAAAGAATACCTCTCAAGTAAAAACTGTTCTATTGGGTGTGAAGGGTTCTTCTTCGTATATATGAACTATAAGATGTTGCTTCACTTTAGAAGAAGAATGTTGGGATTGAAATCACAATACTATTTAAACCTTCGAAAGGTATATATGTCAGCTGCATGTTTTTTTCTCTATAGTGTAGGTTATAATATGATATACACTATGGAAAGTAATCTTGCACATGTTTATTTTGTAATTTCATTATCTTTCCTTGTATATGCTTTTGTGAACCATGAATTCCCCCAAGACTTGTGATGTATCATATCTATTTAAGTCTTATCATTTGTATGTGTATTGCATCAAAAGAGATCAACATAACTAGCACTCCATGGTGGCATTGAGAGATAGATGAGATTGCTTCTATGCCTAGAATAAACTACCCACAAGTTTCACAAATTTGCAAGTATTTCTTCTAATCTACTTAGTTATATATATATATATATATCATTTCTCAACATAGGTGTGGAAAAGGATCATTAAACATAGACACCTTGTTTGCATCAAACAATTTTGTAATTCCCTTCTTTTCTATGTCGTATGACCTAAGCTAGTGTTTCGGTGTCAATATTTCAAGTGTGTGTATCATTCCACTTAGAATTTTCTCAACATGGGTTTTGAACATTTTAGGATAATTAAACATATACTTCTTGTTTAGATCAAACAATTTTGCAATTCCCTTCTTTTCTATGTCATATGACCTAAGCTAGTGTTTCGATATCAATATTTTTAGTGTCTAGGTCCTCTCTAGTTTACCATGAGATATCCTTGAGTTGTTGTATTCAATATTTTATAGGTGATTGAACCACCTAGCTTCTATATAAAGTCTATAATATCTACATCAAACAATTTTACAATTATCTTTTCCTTTTCTATGTCAAATGAGCTAAGCTAGTCTATTGGTGTTAATATGTCAAATATCTAGATTCTCTCTAGTTTACTATTGTCAAAAAATGTTCTTATGTAAGGGTGCCTATAGGAGGAGTATTCTTGAATAATTGTACACTATATTTATAGGTGATTGAACCACCTAGCTCTTATAGAAAGTCTATCATAGTTATATTCATGATCCTTTTGTTACTAAAGTTGTGATGATATTGTATATAAACTACATTGGTATAAAAAAACACTTACACTAAATCTAATATGCTAACTAATATCTTATATACAAAAACATTAATTAACATGTTTAAGAGCAAAAATACCATCATGTCAAAATTAATTAACATGTTTAAGAGTAAAAAATAGATCATAGATCATGCAAATCCCTAAATAATACTATATTGAATGTTAAATATATTCAAAACCAAAAATATTATTAAATATTAAATAACTCAAAACTAAAAAAAAATATCAAAATATTTAGTACAATTATATGTTCTCAAACTTTTAATAAATTTAAAACATTAATTTTCTATATAATATTGAGATAAACCATAATCCAAATTAACATTAAAAATTTAGAGACCACATGTGTAAACCATAAACCATGTTTAATTTTGAAAAAATAAGTAAATACTTTTATAATTGAAATGGGCATAAGGTTATGTTATGCTGCACTTGTACCCAGCACACCTTCAGGTGTACATCAAGGAGAGATGACCAATTTGTTTCAGCTAGGAGAGGTGTTATTTATCGATGGCGGCCATGGCTGAACCCTTTGATCCTATTTTACAGTTACTATGGCTTAATGGCATTGATGTTTTCCCGTCAAAAGAGATTTTAACCTTGGGGTTGGTGTCCGGGGCCCTTAAAGGTTGAATACTGGGTCTCATGGCTCCATTCCCTTCTTGAGTGCTCTGGTGGCCTCTGCTTCAGCCATAAGAAACTCGTTCAATCGTGGCCACTTAATACACCCTCTCGGCCCTTCAGTCAGTGCATCCTTGCTCTCCTTGGCCTTCTTTCCTCAGAGGAAGCCATCCTCCATGCCAGGTCATTTCCATGCTTTGAGGAGGGAGTTGAGGGATTTTACAATATTCTAGGGGTTAGATGGGGCAAAATGCACTCGCTCCATCCTGTTTCGGCCTTTCGTTCAAAGCGATTCGCTTATTTGAGCATGTTTTGGCACCTGGGGATGCAAATACCCCTAGATAGCCTACCATAGTTTATATTTTATTATTATTTTCTTTTAATTTTAAGTTGACATTTAATAATTATGAATTTACCTGTTTTAAGGCATGTAGGCCTGGATAAGTGAGTATGAGATCTTATAAATAGATCCTCCCACTTTCATTTTAAAATGAGAACTTATGGTATAATACACTATGCACTTGTTTTACCGTACTTAGGGTTTTATATGGATGGATGTGCTTCTAGTGAGGAATTTTTATAATGAATGCAACCTTTTTTCTGGTAATTATTTGGCGAATCTCTGCTTTGGTGATGCTTCGATTTGTTGGATGAACACAAGAACAAGGAGTTCATGCTTCTTACGTTTTTGTTGGATGTTGGTGATGTGCATGTCTGAGTCTTGATGGTAGCCTTAGAGCTACACTTTGTCCTATGATAGGCCTTTACCTTCCTCTTGTCACCTTAGCAAACCATGACATGTATCCTTATGAGAGTGCCCTAGGATTTCACCTTAGTCTTTCTAGGCTAGTTGTTTAACCTAGGATCCTTCCTCATTAGATTAGTGCTCCTCCTCAGAAACCCTAGGTTAGGTAGGGATCGTGCTAGGGTTTTCCTAGGATTTCACACTTCATTTCTCACACATCACGCATAGGGTTAGTCTTAGGTAGCTTTAGATTAGTTTTTGGATAGTTTATGGTTAGTTTAGGCTAGGTTAGGGTTAATTTAGGTTATCTTTCGCTACCACTTCCATCTGCAACCCTCTAAGTCCTTCCCAAGCCTTGTTGCATCCCTAACCCAAGATCCCTTGTTGGGTCCTCCCCTGCTAATATCCACTCGAGGCCTAACCCACCGCTCCTTTCTCCTTCATGACCCTCTCCACGCAACTGTCTCCCATTCCCTCTTGCATATATGGGCCTTCCTTAAAGCATCCCGAAACCACCAATGATACCTCCATTCACAACTATTGTCCCACTCCCACATCTCTCATCTTCCTCGCTTGTGACCTGCTGTGGCTACTTCACCTGCACACTATCTCCCCACTCATTGTTCTCCTCACGAGGATAGCCCTCCATGTAGCTAGCTGCTGTCTCTTCCAACCTCGCTTTTATTTTTAGTCACTTACCTTTCCTTCGCTTCTCAGCCACATGATTCCTCCTCCACGCAAGTAACTCCCTCCATATACACGACCTCCTCCTTTCTCTCAGCTACCTTCTCTGTTTCCCAACCACCAGCTACACGTCTCCTGTAAACCATTCTTCCACATCGCGACCCGCCCCACCTCTGCGCAAGTTCTCCAGCCTGCTCCTTCTCCCCACGAGCTTGCTCTTTGTTAGAAATAAATAATTAATCTCGTATGTTAGATGTTTAGTTTGATGTTTAGTTGTAGACAATTTTCAAACTGCTGTATCCAGTTGTTTCTGTTACCAACCGTAAATGGTCCAATGTATGCTATTTAATACATTAATAAGAGATCAATTGTAGCATTCTCAGTCCATTATATTTTGTATTCTTCTTTCTATTTTATTTTCATGCTATTAGAGCTCTAGGTTGCGAGAAGAGATTGTTGCTGCACGCGCCCACTTGCTGACCTTGTGTGAAGAATACAATTGGAACGTTTCGTTGATCCTCATAAAGTTTCCAGGATTGCTGCAATATAAAGTTCCCAATATTGCTGCAATAATTATCAACCTGTTTGGTAATTTTTTGAAAGATAATTTTTCTTATCATTACTGAGTAAAAAATAGATATTCTATTTGGAATTCAGAAATTAGTTTTTACAACATTACGCGAATGTAAAGCTAATGTTGAGAAAGTTACATGGATAAATTGGTTATATTTGGAAAAGTAAATTTTGTGAATTTCCGGAGTTACAAAAAGTTTCTACTTTGTAAGTGATTAATCAAAGTTTTTTTTTAATCCGGGAGTTATAAGAAAAAAAATTAGTTGAAATTTGAAAGTTAACATTGGAATTTATGAAAGATTGGTTTATTTAAGCCTGAAATTTATATCAAATTTTTATTGTGGCTGATCTTTGTGAATAAAACCAATGTCTTCTAGTTCTTGGTCAGTTCAGGCACCAACTTTAGTTGGTCCCAACTATGATTTTTGGAGTGAGAAAGTTAAAGCTATTTTTCAAGGTCAAGGATGTTGGGATTGTGTTGAAACAGGGTTTACAGAACCTGATTCAAATACTATTGCAATCATGTCTGCTGCTCAAAGAAACAAATTAGAAGAACTTAAACAAAAGGAAGGAAAAGCAAAATCATGCATTTTAGTTTCATTGGATGATTCTATATTTCCTAAAATCATTGGTTCTAAAAGTGCTAAAGAAGCTTGGGATATTCTTCAAATGGATTATAAGGGTAATGATAAAGTAAAAACTATTAGACTTCAAACCCTTAGAACTCAATTTGAAATTCTCAGAATGGTTGAATTAGAAAGTGTTGATCAATTTATGACTAAAGTTGTGGGTATTGTGAATCAACTTAGAATTAACAGTGAAAAGGAATTGACTGATCAAAGAGTTGTTGAAAAAGTTCTAAGATGTTTACCCAAGAAATTTGAAATGGTAGTCACTGTTATTCTTGAGTCGAAACATTTAACTAAATTTTCTATAAAAGAATTGACTGGTTCATTGTTATCTCATGAAGCAAGGATGAACATGGATGTTGGTACTTTAGAACATGCATTTTAGTTTAAAATTTCCATGGACAGAGGAAGAGGAAGAGGTTTTTTTGGAAAAATAGGACGTGGTAGAGGACGTTCTCAGTCAAGAGATAAATCAGAACAAACAAAGGAAAAGTCAGAGCAGTCAGGATCATCTTCACAAGGTCATAGCCAAAGATAGACAGACAAATCGGAAATTCAATGTTGGTATTGTAAGAAGTATGGTCATCATATATCTGAATGTCGTAAGTTGTAGTATAAACATAAAGCTAATGTTACAGAAAGTGAAACATCTAATGCAATGTTTCTTTCATGTCAAGTTTCTGAGCAAATTCTTAACAAAAATATTTGGTTGCTAGATAGTGGATGTAGCAATCATATGATTGGTCACAAAGATTTGATTTCTAATTTTGATACGTTTGCTACTACTACAAATAGTTTGGGTGATAATCATTTAGTCAAAGCTTCAGGAAAAGGTGTTGTGCCAGTTTTAACAAAGAATGATGAAGTGAAAAATATTTATGATGTTTATTATGTACCTGTTGACGAGCATATGTGAATATGCACGTAACGGGTAAGAAAACCCAGACCGAGATCCTTAGAGCAGGTTCCAAGCTGTTTGGGATGGTTGCTTTCGACAGGTTTAAAAGCTCTGTTAGCCTGAAAGTCTAAAACTAAAACGAAGCTATTGTTAAATCTATCAAATACCTACAAATATACACAACAAACTTGTTAACAGATGTACAAAATTAAACTAGTTAATCTAATTACTAATGAATTATTAATATAATTAAATTAGTCTATGAACTAAATCTATGCAATTAATCTTAACTTATAATATAATAATCACAAAATTAATCAAATATTAACATGTTAAAATAATTACAAAATTGTATTATTAACAAATATACATTAATTACAAAAATCAAAGACTAATCTCACAGCAGTATAAATATTAAATTCTGATTTAATGAATTGTTAATAACATAATGAAAATAAAAGAAATTGTGTTATTTTGCTGTAAGTTTAATCCTGAATGTGATTCACTGGCTGTTTTCCATAAAATAGTTTAAAGAAACATCATATCTCGATCTTATCCTCATCAAAAGTGAAAAGAATATTAAACCTGGAATCGAATTATGCTGATAGGAATACTGCATGAATACACTTGATAATATTTAAAGAAATTTAAACATTAACAAAATCATACAGTAATCATTACATATTATATAAACAATGATATCGATCATTAATTAAACAACATGACATATCAGCAAGATCAAAAACATTAAAAATCGATAATCGTACAAGACATGTATATTTGCAAAATTCTTTAGAGAATTATAACAAACATAGATAAAGTAGAAAAGAAATGACAAGACTGATAGATATCAAAACTATATGCCAAGTATACAAACTATAAACATATATTAAAATATCACCAGTTTAACATATCGTAGCTGAATACAGATAGCTGTCTAAAATCGCAGATAAATCAAACCACAGTCTTGTTGTCTCCTCTCCATCAACTATCGACCTGAGGCAGCAGTGTTTTGTGAGCTTACAAGAGAGAAATCTCTTCAGCTTTGGCAGCCCCCACATTCCCTCTTTTCTAGCAAATTCCAGTCTGCTTAAATAACCAAAAACGGAATCCAAATTAGGTTTTACACAGGCGAAATTTTGCCGGCCGCAACTGCAAAAATCGCGTCCAAAAAATCCCTGAAATCTCCCAGAATCTATCACTTTTTGGAAAAATCCACCTGAGTACAACTAAATGGGTCCGTTTTGAGAAAAACCCATGTGGCGGATTTTTCAGATCTGTCTCCATTTGTTCACAACGTAGCCTGGAAAAACGCCTGTTATTTGAAAACGCGTTTTTAATAACTGACAGAGAATAAAATTTGTCTCCTGGCAATTTCCAGAATCATAACAATCTCCTTAGCATTTGCACATGAAAAACAAAAAACCTAATAAAAAAAAGAAGTGTAAACAGAATTCAATCATGAGAAAATAAATAGCTTAACCAATGATCTTTCCAGCTCTTTTGGCGTTTTCAAAATTTGCGATTTGTTTCAATATGTGCAATTAAAACATTTCAGCATCTACAAGATATTTGTTTTATCATTATTAGCAATATAATAATCCATAGATTCGGCTGGCATCTCTCAAATCTCTACAATATCGGAGGATCCCGTTGTGGATAAAACAAAATTCACAAACCTTTTCATTGAATTAATAGCTCCTTCAATCTTAATTGATAACCACGTGTCGTTATTCAAATAACCGGTGGATAAATTAAACAATAATCTTCAATAAAAAAGAAAAGTATGCTCATTTCTAAGCCTTTATAAAATTCACATTAATTCCTGGTGTTTTTGCAAATATGATAAAATTAAAATAAAGTGTTAATTATACCTAATTTTCTAGGTAAACATTTAAAAGATCAAAGAGGTTTATTTATTATATTTATACAAAATGATTAAAAGATTTATTTATCTTGTATAAATAATAAAAAATAAATAAAGTCTATTAATTATAAATATACTTATTTGATCTTTATTTATTCAACACTTTTAATAATGTAGCAAAAATAATAAGATAGGCTTAGTAAAATATTTTTCAAACTTTTAAATTGAATGCATGGTTTTATCTTTCAATATCCGTCATTAAATGAATCAGAATTACCAAGTTGAATAATTGAATTAAAATTACCCATTTATAAGGTGTCATCAATACCATAATCAGCTTCCCAATTTCAAAACCTTATCAACATTTATGATAACAAAATCACATAATAAAATTAAATGATAAATATTCGGATAAGAAATCACTACTAGGTTATGACAAATTATTAACACTTATCCACTCAAAATAATAATTTCAAAATAGTAATTTTGTCAACTAATCCATAGTCTGCAAAGGTTTTTCTTTAAAAACATTGAATTTCATGTTTCAGTAGCTTCTGGAATGTCACCATTTCAGTAGCTATCAATTCTTTAGGTTTGCTATATGAAATTCAAACATTTCATCAAAACAAAATACAATTTTATTTGATGAAATAATGTTTTTTAAAGGCTGTTGGGTAAGGGCACAACAGTGCCAAATCTCAAGCACAATATGTTAACTATAGGACAACTAATGGCGCATGGTTATGATATTAATTTCCATGAAACTTACTGTAAAATCTTTAATCCAAATAGAGAATTTGTTGCAAAAATATATATGACGAAGAACCGACTGTTTCCATTCGAAATGCCAAGTGGAAATATGTATGCATGTAATGTTGCTAATGCAAATGAAACTGAATTATGGCATTATCGCTATGGTAATTTACCAGTCAAAAGTATGAGTTTGTTACAAAAAGAGAGTATGGTCAAAGGATTGCCTTTGTCAATTAATGAGACTCCTTCTTGTGAAAGTTTCATAGTAGGAAAACATCAGCGAGATAGTTTTCCATCAGCTTCTTATAGAGGCAAAGATTGTTTAGAGTTAGTTCACACAGACTTATGTGGACCTATGCAAAATTAGTCAATTGGTGGAAGTTTTTATTTTTTGACATTTATTGATGATTTTAGCAGGAAAGTTTGGGTTTATTTTCTCAAACACAAAACGGATACTTTCACATATTTCAAAGAGTTCAAAGTTGAAGTAGAGAAACAAAGTGGCAAATTTGTCAAAGTTTTGAGATCAGATGGAGGAGGAGAATATGATTCTAGAGAGTTTGTTGATTTTTGTAAACAACCTGGTATAAAAAAACAAACAACGACCAGGTATACTCCACAACAAAATGGAGTGGCCGAAAGGAAGAATCGCACCATCATGAACATGGCCAGGAGTTTACCTACAACAAGAAAATTGTCCAAAGATTATTGGGCTGAAGTAGTTGCATGTTCTGTTTACATACTGAATAGATCACCAACTTCCAGTGTTTACAGTAAGGTACCCGAAGAAAAATGGAATGGATTAAAGGTAACTGTTTCTCATTTCAGAATATTTGGTTGCGTTGCTTTTGCTCATGCTCCTGGAGAACTAAGAAAAAAGCTTGATGATAGAAGTGAGAAGTACATTTTTATTGGTTATAGTGAACAGTCGAAAGCATACAGATTATATAATCATGTCACTAAAAAATTTCTAGTAAGTAGAGATGTTAAATTCATGGAAAATGAATCATGGAATGAAATGGAAAACAATACATCTCATAATCCTTTTATTGATTTAGATGAACATCAAGCACCTACAACACACCTACCAAGATTGCAAGTTCCAAATGAAAGTAGTTCTTCATCTCATGGTGATTCAGATTCTGATCATACACATCGAAAAATGAGAAGTTTGAGTGATATATATGATCAAGATGTAGTACAATTTGCATTTTTCTCATTTCAACCTACTTGTTTTGATGAAGCTGCAAAGCAAAAAGAATGGGTGGATGCAATGAATAATGAAATTGAAGCTATTGAAAGAAACAATACATGGGATTTAGTTGATCTCTCGACAGATAAAAATGTAATAGGTGTTAAATGGGTTTATAAAACAAAACTGAATGAGAAAGGAGAGATTGATAAAGATAAAGCAAGGTTAGTTGCCAGAGTCTTTTCACAACAACCTGGCATTGATTATGGTGAAACTTTTGCACCTATAGCAAGATTGGATACTGTTCGTTTTGTTTTGGCCATTGCAGCACAAAATAAGTGGCCTATTTATCAAATGGATGTAAAGACTACTTTTCTAAATGGAGTAATAAATGAAGAAGTGTATGTGTGCCAGCCACCTGGATTTGAAGTCAAAGGACAAGAGCATCGAGTGTACAAATTGAAGAAAGCATTGTATGGTTTGAAGCAAGCTCCGCGAGCTTGGTACAGTAGATTTGATTAGTATCTACTCAAAGATGGTTTTAGTAGGAGCAACAATGAGCCTACTTTATATATCAAGGTAAATCAACAAGGTAAAATTCTTATTCTATGTCTTTATGTTGACGACATGATCTACACAGGAAACATGAGGTTAGATCACTAGTACAAAAGCGCGGATTTTTCCACGGAGGTTTTCCACGTTTCTTACTTTTTGGTGTAAAATCCGATGTAACAGGAACGAGGCGTCGCTGTATCCACGCCTAGCCGTCGCTGTATGCATGCCGGGACTCTTAGCCATTGCTGTATCCATGCCTAAAGCCTTGGACGTCGCTGTATCGACGCCTATCCGTCGCTATAGCGACGACACCCTCTTTTGTTGACTTTTACAAAAAGAAGGTGCGTCTTTTGAATAGAAAGAAGGCGTGTCTTTTATTCCTCCAGGCACTCAAACACTCCATTTACTCAACGATCGGTGACCTGCATTGTCATGGTAGCAGAAATGCTCAATTCTCCTAACAATCGCAAAACATTGACCAGAGGCGGTCGTACTCGTTAAACCACTTGAAACCCACTTAAAATATTCAAATCCACCGAACATCGCCCCGTTTCAGCCATGAAAGGCACGCAGAGCTTATTCGGTTCGACTTCAAATGGTAAGTACATGTTCAAAACCGTTCAATATTCGTTACTATGTTCATCCCAAGTTCGATTCCCTAAAAGAGCTGTGTCAGTGTAAGAAGAAAATGAAATAAATCGCATCTGGGGTTTTACTTTTGGGTTATCTGGTTTGAATTTTGTATTGGATTAATGGCGAAATGGATGGAAACCAGAGGACTGGATTTGTGTTTTATGTTATTTTTATTGTTTTGGGTGTTTCTAGATTAACAAATTTGCAGAATCCGAGGAGAGAGGTCGAGAAATGGAGGAGCTTCGTAGGGAGTTGGGGGAAGCAAAGTTATCAAAGGAAAGGCTCGAGATCGAATCCCGTTCTATTTTAGACAGTCCTCGACTTACACAACCCTCAATCCACTTTCTTCGTAGCTTACCTCGACAAAAGAACATACTTGCTAGTGGACAGACACAAGAGAATTGCTAAAAAGTTAGTTGATTTTCCAATTTTCAAAGGGTTTTCCTTCATTGAATAAGCTTGAAACTTGCAATTGATAGGAATTCCACTTATTGAGAAACACTATCTCATCATCTTCCTTGGGTGACACAGGTATATCTGCACATGGTTCCTATTTGATTTCTGTTCAACCGTTCCCTTTGAGGCAGCTAGTCGATTCTTCATAGCGAAACTTGGGTTAAGGTTCCCTTTAAGCGCTCTTAGTATGTTGCGCCTCTGGCATTTAAGACGAGTCAGTGCTCTGTTCGAAAGACTAGAGAAGGATATCCGATTGAACTATTTCTATACACGCTGTGCAAAGCTAATATGTGAAAGTTAAACACCAAGAATCCTATTTTGCCTAATTCACTAGAATGCCATAGGCAATCTATAGTTGCAAATAATATTGACCCACAATGAATTTGAAGCTCTGCTGGCTCTAATGTGCAGGTAACACTGTTTGCGGTTCACTGTGCTGGATTGTTTTATTATTTGCTTGCTTCTAGACATCATGATCCGAATAGGACATGGATTGGTGCTGTAATTCCAGATTTTGTTACAAAAATCCTATGGATTTGCTATGTTATTGCAATCTATTTTTCCATTCCCACTCTTACCACTATTGGCTATGGAGACCTGCATGCTCAAAATACTAGTGAAATGATATTTGATATCTTCTACATGTTGTTCAATTTGGGTCTGACTGCCTACTTGATAGGAAACATGACAAATTTAGTTGTACATGGCACAAGCCGGACCAAGAGATTTGTAAGTAATATGTTTCTAGTAGACTTGTGTTTAGGAAAGCTATGTTTTCTCTTTTCAATGAAAAATTCCTAACTAATTGTAGGATATGACATTCATTTTAAGTGCAGAGGGACACAATTCAAGAAGCTTCAAGATTTTCTTTTAGGAATCGGCTGCCACCGCAATTACAGGACCAAATGTTATCACATTTGCACCTGAAATTCAGAACAGAGGACTTGCAGCAAGAAGAAACATTGAATGGTCTTCCAAAGGCAATCCGTACAAGTATTGCAAACTACCTGTTTTCCCCCATTGTTGATAAAGTGTATCTTTTCCAAGGGGTGTCACATGATTTCCTTTTCCAGCTGGTAAATATCATGTAATTATGATAAGAAGGCCATTGTTTTTGTCTTTGCTAGTCGGCTTTAGTTTAAAAGCATAGAGAAATAACTGACCTAGTAGTTTCTTATTCTTGGAAAGGTTTCAGAGATGAAGGCAGAGTACTTCCCCCCAAGAAAGGATGTCATTTTACAAAATGAAGCACCCACAGATTTTTATGTGTTAGTGTCAGGTGCTGTGGTAAGTATATTTTTCGATGTTTTCACTGGTCTGCTTTGTTCCTTTTTCCTAAATGTTCATCTTCAATCAGAGAACTGGACAGATGTTTGGTAATGTTCATGGGGAGTTAATATAACAGAGGATTTTTGTTTCTCTTTGCAGGACATCCTAGCAGACAAGGATAGAATAGACCAGGCAAGCTACAATTTCTAAAAGAAAAGTGATTATTTTGTTCTCAATATCTTGTTGTCAGGAGGGAAACATTCCAAAACCTCAGTCTTTCTAGGAAGTTTTTACATGACAAGCACGGAATGAGAAGGGCTACAACTTATCTACAATTAAATTTGGAACAACCATTTATTTCACTTTATGTTTTTCAGGGTCACACTGGATAATTTGAAGTACAGAAAATGACGTGGTTCTTTCCACAATGACTTAGTTTGTTTTTCCTCCTGCATTGGCAGCCTCTACGGTGTTTTGAAACCACAAAATTAAATAATTCAGTTAGTTTAAGTTGTAATCTTATCTCCTTTTGCATTCCAGATTCTTGGGCAGTCCCATCCCGAAGAAGTATTTGGAGAAATTGGAATGCTTTGTTACAGACCACAACCATACACAGTCCGTACAAAGAGGCTTTATCAACT
Organism: Pseudotsuga menziesii; assembly: GCA_001517045.1. Classification (NCBI taxonomy): domain Eukaryota; kingdom Viridiplantae; phylum Streptophyta; class Pinopsida; order Pinales; family Pinaceae; genus Pseudotsuga; species Pseudotsuga menziesii. The sequence continues at coordinate 3,276 of LPNX010231832.1, read as the reverse complement.
TTTGCATGTAAACCACAATTCATTCATGAATATTGTGCAATCCAATATTGCAGATGGAACAACTATCATGAACAACCTTCATAAGGTTTGTAAGCAAGAATTACAATAAATACGCTGAGTGAACTTACCATAGGAGTATATTTTGTAGGAATAGGTTTAATTAAGTGTATTATTTTAATGCCTTCGTGAGTATCGCAGGCATACTAAACCTCATGTTGAGGTGATTCTAGTGATTGAAGAAACTGAAGAACCCAACTTTTGGAGAACTGTCAAAAGAGATAGAGCAGTTGATAGCAAAAGGAAGAATGGATGTGCTTGCTACTCTATGTTTTGTTGCTTCAATAGGAGATAGTTTTCTTATGGAGCAATTATTGAAAAGTGGGATGGATCCTAATGAATCAGACTGCAACAGCTGCACGCCTTTGGTAAATTTCAAAATTAAAATTCATTTTGAGCATTACAGTTTCATGGTATTTCTTTTTTTAGCAACCCTTCTCTTACATTCCTGTGATTCTTATGTACAATATTTCTTAATTTCAAGGCACAACTGATTAAAACTTAGTATTTTATTTTGTTTTTGTTATCAGCACATTGCAACAACAAATGGCTTTAATGATTGTGTCAACCTTCTTCTAGAATATGGAGCAGATGCCAATAGCAAGGGTATATTCTCTCTTCCCCATTGTACTTGTTGGTTTTTTGTTCAATCAAGGAGTGTATTTCTAAGTATAAACATTTGTACTAAAACTGTCTCACAAGCTCAGTCAATTCAGCGTCTTTTCAAATTTCAAACTGTTGCTTCTGTTACTTAACAAAATGAGGAATTTGACCCTAATAATTTATATCTTTTGTGAGGATTGGATTCTCATGGAAAATCCGAATTACTTGCCTTGGTGAGACATGATTGCATGTCAAGGGAAGTCACAAAGGGGTTTGGGGGGATGTTCTCACTTTATTTTCTCAGGGAATTGAGGTTTCCAAAGGTGATAAGGTCTCACTGCCACATTGTTTAGCTGGTGAGGTAAACTCCTAGGTTACCTTAATACTCGGTTTGGAAGGTGGATCTCTTTCTGTTCCCACTCTTCGTTTGGTTGTTCCAATTTGTTGCCCAACTTTTCTCTTGTTGGATAGATTGGGGTCCCATGGAAACCTAATTGCCCTTCAGAGAGTGCATGGAGGGTTGTGTAACCCGAGGACCGTCCGAAAAGAGGATGGAGGTGGAATCCTCTCAATTTTTCTCATGTCATTGAGGTTGTTGCAGGCAATAAGGTCTCACTTCCATGTTGTTTAGCTAGTGGAGCGAATTCTCAGTTTACCTTAGTGCTCCATTTGGAAGATGGTGGATTCCCTTTTTCCCTTGATAGTTTGGTTGTTCCAATCTAGCAGCTTGATTTTCTCTTTTCTTGAGTTTGGTTTCCATGAAAATCCAATTTTTCCTTAGTGAGTGAGAGTTTTGGTGGTTGCACATCGTTGGACCGTTCATAAAGAAGTTCTAGGAGAGAATATTATTCACCTTCTTTTCTCATGGAATTGATATTTATGCAAGAGATTAGGTCTCATTTCCACGTTGTTTAGCTGGTGGGAAAAAATCCGAGGTTACCTTAGAGCTCAATTTGGAAGGTGGATGGATCTGCCCGTTTCTGCTATTCTTTCAGTTGTTCCTCTTGTTGGATAGATTGGAGTCCAATGGAAACACGGTTGCCTTTTGGAAAGTGGATTGAGGGTTGTGTAAGTCGAGGACAAGTGTCTAGATCTTCACCACCAAAGAAAAATTAAGTGCTTGTGGGCCGTGGCTTTATCCTCTTGATAAAGCATAATAGGTTGGGTTCAAAGAAAGATGAAAATCTTCTAAACTTATATCCCAATCTTGTCTTTTCTCATAAAAGAAATAAGATTATCAATCAACGGATTTGGATGTAGGTTTTCAGGATCCAACCTTGGAGACTTCTCTGTCCAATCTCCACTAAAGGATTTTAATCATACTAGAATCATCTTTTGATGTTTTCTTGACATTAATATATTTAAATCAATGAATGTGTGGCATTTCTTCAAAGTTTGAAGTAACATTTTCAAAGCTTGTAACCAAAAGAGTTATTGTCATTATGTGCTGTGAAAGCCTTCATGCTACAACACACACATATGAAAAAGTAACCATGAACCAGAAACATAGATAATTCATATCTTCAAATATAATTTGCTCCAAATTATTCTTACAAACTAAAAACCAGACTGCTATGAAAAACTCAAATTTGTGATTTTAGGATGGAGGGAGGAGCTATTTTATAGAAAACGTTAGGATTATTGGTCCCTGAGCAAACCTGGGACAGATACTGCAAGATAATATTTGAAGCTGTGGCAGAAAAGCCTTGATGTAAGGGATGATTTGTACCTCAGGATTGTTGCTACACATCGAATGGCAGGTCTTGTAAGGCATCCAATTAACACTTTTAAATTCTCAATAGTGGGTCCCCATTGAACTTTGAAGTGGAATTTATGTTTTGCATGCAATTTTGAGTTGCAGATAAAATTAAAGACCTGCCTGGAGCAATGAATTTCCACAGACCTGCCTGGAGCAATGATAAAATTAAAGACAGCCATGCACTATGCCTTAAGAATAACCAACCCCTTTCCTTCACACTATGCTCTTTGTATAATGTTTGAAGCTGAGAGAGTATATCTAGAATGATATTTGCCAGCTGTGATAGCTCCCCTGTATGGCCAAAATGAACATTATGGCGCAGAATTCTGCTAAAAATTATGAAGTATTCAATTTCAAGCAACTTGTCTCTGCCCAATTCAGGACTCCATGGCAAAGCACCAGCTTCCTTAACATGAATATCTGATAGAGTGATCCAGCCAAGTACAAAACAATATCTTTCAAGTATAAGCTCATGCACTTGGGAAGCTTCCCTATTCTGCCATACTTCCAAAATGCGACAAACAACAGAATAGAGATCAGACCAATTTAAACCCAGATCTTGAAGAACTTTGTGTTCTACAATACCCCAGAATAGTAAGCAGATGCATATTACAAGAAATGGTGAAGACGGATGACCCTATGAGAAACTGTTTTTCTGGAAATTTGAATTGTTAATGATTTAATATAGTTATTATTACTACTTTTTTTTTTGGGTAAATCATAGAGACCACCAGAACATTACATTATAAGACCTGTAAAAATAATAGCTTGTTCCTAGCCGTATACATGGCATAGCTTGTTATTATTACATGGCATAGCTTGTTATTAAATACTATGTGCATTTCATATTAATTTAA
>LPNX010231816.1:125457-137721 GCA_001517045.1 Pseudotsuga menziesii | reverse complement strand
TTTACATAACAAGAAGGAAAAGTGTTCTCATATTTCAATTTGCTGGGATTTTTCTTTGGGTTTTGCTATTATTTCTTTGTTTTAGCTTTTAATGTATGGGGCCGACCCAAGCGTTACTAAAATGGAAAAAGCTGTGTTGTTTGGAAACAAGATTTCCATACAGGAATATCCAAAGGAATGTCTGGGAAAGGGTTCTAAGATGTTTCCAAAACAATTACACATGGGAAATATTTCCCAGACCCCTCTATGGAGTTTCTTCTCTGTTTCCATACACGACATATAATTTTTCGATATTTATATTGGAGGAGCTACAGGCACCCCTTATTGATACACTACAATATGCTAGTTTTAGCCTTAAGGTATTTGCCTATCCTATTGACCAGTTCAAGTCATTTCTGAATGCAATATAAATACTGCCCCCTAGGGGCCTCTGTGGTTGTCCTCTTGAAAGAATAGCCACCCTATTAAAGAGAGATAATCATAATATAATGTATATCAATCCTTTGATATGGATTTATAAGCACTGAAATAATAAACTTCTGCATTTCCACACTTCTGATCATTTTTTATGTTCGATTTTGTATCTGTTATTTGTTTCGAGTCAGGTGTTTAATGTTATGCTGAGTATTTATAGAAATCAACGTTATGATGAATATTTATAGTTCCTGTTGATTTTACAAATTGCATTAATGTCCAGTGGCCAAACAACAAGTACTTCCAGGAAGAAAGATACATGTAACATGTAACATTCCACTTTAAGGACGAAAGATACACGTAACATGTGCTTGAGAAACATATGTGATATTTAACATTGGAAAATCAGCCACTCAGATTAGTCACCATACCTACTATGATTTTAAAATTAATGCAGTTCAAGAGGACCTCTAATTATCAGAAACGGAATCGAACCACAAAGAAAAAATATCCAGAATCAAGGAGAAACACGAAGATAAAACTTCATAACAGACAAGGTAGTAAGCATAATGTCAGGTACAGGCCACAGCACCTGTTGAATACAAGTTTAAAGCAGAGATAGGTAAACGAACCTGCTTCCAAAATTTCATATGCAAATTTTGCCAACTCCTCACTGCATCTGTTCATTGAAAGTTCAAAACGAAGACTATCAATTTCTCGAATATACAGATCTGCTGCCATCCAACATGCTAAGAAGAAAACATCTCTGGTAACCTACACATAAATTCAGGGTAAAAGAGAAGCTATTATTTTCCTCAAGGTCGAGATCCTTGTATCTCCAAAAACAAGCAGCACTTTACCTCCTCCTATGAAGTAAATCAAAATACCAAAAAAATACTTGCTAATTAAAAAATGTCATGTTCATGTCTTGTAAGAGTGCTTGTGCCAATTATACAAAGCAAAGAAATGCGAGTTCTGCAGTTTGTATTGAATAATGGTGGGCTTTTTGAGTCATAAGTACCTTAGCAGTTACATTTGGATTACCATCTCTATCACCTCCCATCCAGGAACCAAATCTGACAGGAGTTAATGTCAAAGGAAGTGGCCTACCAGTATGCTGAAAAATGATAAAACGATAGCATTATTGTAATTTAATTATTTTAGAATGTCATATCTCAAACCCAAGTGGCATGCAAACTAAGTATTGATAGCTACCATCCAAAAAATCAATCTAATTTGTTCAATGGTGAGGAAATCAACCTTTTTTAAGGCAGCACTAACTCTACGTAGGTAGTGAGGCACGACTTTCCAAAGGGACTGTTCCACAATATGCAACCCTGCAGAAAGCTAAGATGATTAATATTCATGAAAGAACAAACTATGTTACAGTCTCCTTGACACTCACCAGACCGAGCTTCATCCACAGGTGTGGGATTATGACGTCTCAGTTCATCTGTCTGCCATAAGGAAGTAGCCTCTCTCCTCTGCACAGAAATCCAATTAATTAAATAATTTGCTAGCACTATCAACATATGATATCTAGATAACCAACACAAAAGGGTCCAGGATAAGCAATTTGTTACCAAATCTTCAATCAAAATTTCCCTCTCTTCATGGCTCAGGTCTTCTCGATCATTGTATTCCAATAGATGCTGCATAACAGAAAAGGATGTCCAAATGGAGACTAGGATAACTGTATAAAAAATGCTCACAAATACCAGAGAACACGTAGGACAGATTGTTTACAGTTTACAAACCATAATTACTGTAGACATCTAACTGTGGTAGAAAATAGTAAATACCAATGAAGAGGAGATTAAAAGACAAGTGAATTGAGAAAAATAATCTAGAGCATGTGTAAAGGATCTAGAAAATTCCAATACTCAGGGACATGAGAAGAGTACTGTCCTGAGAAAGGCACATTTTGAGTATGCTAACCAGAGTAGCAATTTTGATATTTGATCCAAACTAATTTTTAAATATAATTGAACTTTAGGCACTTCTAAATATTGTGCAAACACACGAGGGAAAAAATTGCAAACAATAAGTTGACACTGTATTGTCAAACAACTTTTAATGACATGATGTAGAAGAACACTTTTCCAATTCTATTCATCAGTTTGCTTACAAGGCTCACCATGGCTAATTCCATTGATCTACAAATGGATTTTAAAGGAATGGGTGGAAGCTTAAGTCCAAGTCACAAGAACCTACTGCAATTCATAGATGCTTGTATTGCAATGTCTGTCTGTTTATTTGTGTTGGATGTGTAGTCAAAACAATTTCAACCTCCTGTAACATACAGGCTACCAGAATTAGCAGACAATTTCGAATGAAATGCAACAAATTTAGTTAAATCTAGGTTTAGATTAAAACCTGCTCACAAACAGCATTGTACAAATCTTCAGGAGATGTTCCACTCTGGATCATCTTGCTGAATATGTCATCACATGACTTTGACAGCTGAACAGTATTTTTTATTCAGCGTACCCTATAGAATAGTATGAATTTGTTCATATTAAGTAAGACTGTCCAGATTATTGAACCCCAGTTTCCCACAGTGGGCAGTTCTGTATATTGCATTAAAATATATGCATTTTTTTATGACTCCAAGAGTCTAATGAAAAAGTATAATCAGTTGCCAAACAACAGGAGAAACTATTACACCATATCCATACTTTCCCAAATTAGAAGTCAAGAAGGAATCTGTGTAAGCTGGAAACAAACTTGACGATCATTATTTTCTTCAATTTGAAGGGTACTTTGCAGTGTGTATGCAAAATTGCAATCAATTCTACCCCACAAAAAGCTAATAGATCTAAACAAGCAGAGACATAAACCTGAAAAGTTTTCAATATTAGAGCACTCTTTTGACAAGCATAATGCTTGCCCCATTCCAAATAAGTGTTGCAGTTTACTCATTAGGATACTATGCAGGCAAGCATGCCTTAAGTTTTAGATGCCATAAGCAAAGCATTCACTGATTGCTCCATGACAGCATAGAGGGAACTAATAGAATAAAACATGCATCTATCACAGCAAAAGTGAAAGTAAAAGAACAACAAATATCCAAAAAAATGCAGCAGTGAAGTAGCCAAACAGCATATATCTTCTTCCATTGATCATTAAAGAGTGGTATACTTCCGTTAATTCAAAATGGCTTTCACCCTACTCATAAGAATAGGGTTTCTTGCTTAATACTTCTCTGCAATAAAGCACATTTGAACCAACACTTAATCCCACTAATTAAAAATACAACATAAAATTGTTTTAGTACAAATAATTTCTTTCGACACAATTTATAATTGCATCATAAAAGCAAATTATTAATTGCCTAAAATTCCTCCAACAAGTAGGAAGAATATTTAGAAATTTTGAACACTGTCCAAAGAGCAATCATCTTGAATTGGAAATAGAATAGCAAAATTCGTTGCTAGGTGATCCCGGTACTAATAAAGAATACAAAACATCAACAAACAGAAGAGGCCTCTATAACATCCCAATGGGAAATTATGTGAATCCCTATAAGAACAGAATAGAAAAAACATGCAGATGCAACCAACAAGGACCACTTCATCCCCACAACATGAAACCATAGAAACCTTTCTTTCAACAGAAAGGTAACAGAGCCTCAAGTTCCATATTCTGGTAAATTCATCCAACAAGGACCACTTCATTCCCACAACAGGAAACCACAGAAAGCTTGCTCTCAACAGCAAGGTAACAGATCCTCGTGTTCTACTTTGTCGTCAATTCATCCATATCATTACAGCCATGCAGCCTTGACATATTTTAGATGGTTTCACTTAAAGTGATAAAAAACAACCCCAAAAGAACTGTCCCAAATAACCAGGCAAAACCCACCATTCTGTACAATCAGACAAAACCCACCGTCTTGAACAATCAGGCAAAACCTTCTGCATGAACTAAAACTATAAAAGATGCGACACATTTGGACTAAGTCAGATTCCTCATTGCTAGGCTACATGCTAAGTTAACATGAATCTCAGAAGACAAGGAACATGAACCTACTTCAGATGATAAGAAACATGAACGCACCCCCCTTTCCCAAAGGTGTGTTATGCATACAAAATTGACTAGTGATATAACCTCATAAATTTGACTAGTGGTACTATTATGCATATAGAATTGAGTAGTAATGTACCCCCATCCCTTCGATATAATGCATATAAATTGACTAATAATGTACTAATGTCAAGATAGGAATGAGAAACTAGAAACAGGTCTCCTGGTCAGGTTTGGGTTCACAAAGAAGCCATGCTGCACCAGAAGAACAGAACTAGTAATCAGGAATATTCAAAAACTGGGAAAACCTGAACAAGCCCACCTGATCAAAGGCCACAATAACTACGAAATATAGATCTATTGAAAAACTAAACAATCTTTTCTTCAAATCTCACATATGACCAACTAGCCTTAGCTTCCTGGTGAGATTAGCAAAGCTCAGGAGACGCAACAAATAACTTAATAAGTGGTCATCATCAACTCGGGAAATCACAATAAAAGAGGGAAAAATTGAAAAAAAATCAGCAAAACTCAGAAAGCATAAACTCGACTCGAAAAATTCAAAAGACTTAGCGATCTGAAAGAATCTGAAAATAGGGAGAAAGCGGGGGGTTTTAGAAAAATTTAACAGAGCATTAAGCTGTCCAATAGGGTTCCATTCTCACTGTAGTCTTCCCCACTTAAAGGGCATGTCAAAAATGGATGAGAAAGGGATAATCCACATCAGATCAACCCAAAATGATCATAGAACACAATAACTACATTATCTAGATCAATTGTAAATCTAAACAATATGCGCTTCAAGTCACACATGTAAACCAATTGGGACTGGGCTGCATGGTGAGGTTGGTGAGGTTCACAGAGTATTAAGCAGTTCAACAGGGTTCCATCTCTGCATTGAGAAAAAATATGAGGCGATTTGGTAGATTTAACAACCCTAGGACTAGGAATCTAATTCAAAGGAAGTGCATGGCATACAGTGCAAAACCTGACCTCAAAGAAAGACGACAATAACCACATTATCTAGATCCATTGAAAATCTAAATAACCATCCTTGAATTGTCTCACACACACACATAAAATGACAATCAGTTTAGCCTATAAAGGGAGGTTGATAAGAGTATTACCGATGGTGAGTCTCTGCTATGCACATTAGGTTGAGATAATGGCTGAAAGCCCTGGCTAAAGACGCTGCCTCCTCCAGCGTCATGCTTGACAATTCTAATGCAAGCTTCTTCTCGAGCACTTCTGCTGCATCCTCGATGCCCGCAATTCTCATGTTACACGCACTCTGGATGCATCAAAAACCCCAAAATAACTTAAATCACACAGCTAAAACCTCAAAAACAACTTAAACGAGCAACACCCCTCATGCAGACGCGATAAATTCCAGAACCGATTCATAAACACTTTAAAATCAGCCTAAATCTCAACACAATTCTTGAAACTAATTTCCAAATGCATTCAAGTTTCCAACAGACTTCTGTACTAAAAGATAAATCTCAAGTACACAATACTAACCCCTTCAGTTATTATTGTTGTCATAAAAATTCCTATCACCCATTTTAAGTTTAGATGAAAATAATAAATTTATGATTCTCTTCTAAATGAAACCCATATTTACTGTCTCCAGCTCTCTCCAGCTCTTTTTCCTCTTCCATTGGGAATGAGTGGAAGGGAAGAATGAAAGAATGGAAAACTTGAACAAATTACCTCATCCAAATCATGGCCCATCTGTAAAGCTCCAAGATCGAAATATTTATCAGCTGTAGTAGTGCCCACAGCTGACAATTGTGGAGGATGCAGGACATTGTAGAAGAAAATAGAAACTAAGTCATAGTAGAACTGGGGACGTGCAGAGTTATGATCACCCTCAAACTTTATAATATTATTATCCCCCTATATGGAACAACCCCCAGTTTTGCAAGGGTGGTCACTTGGGTTTTCTCTGGGCTATCTGAGCACTATTGAGCATGCTTAGGCCCTAAAAAATAGTAAGCAGTCATAAATAAAGTTTTGGGACAAAATTTTGAAGAACTCTGAACATGATTTATAAGCATATTATTATATAAAAAACCTATGTTCATAGCAAGGGGTAAGACTGGTAAAAATAACATTTTCAGACCCTCTTAGGAGGCTTTGGTATACTTAAAGATCAACCTCATAATTATATTCGATACCAACAACATTGCATGTGACAACGACATAGGTAATTTTGGGCAAATAGATGCACATCATCACTTGTTTTGATCCCCCAAGGGTATCAAACATATGTTATCGCAGGTCTCATCTATGAAACAACATCTCAGGGGTTTCTATGAGCGGTTTACAGTCACCCAAGTGAAATAAAAATATCTAGGCTTAGCAACAAATTCTTGATCCAGTCAAGACCCTGTCGCAGGCCATTCTCATGCTTGTTCCAGATCAGGTTGGTGGACAGATTCTTCATCAAACATCAAGGTATTGAAGCCACTTGTCACAGTCCAGAGAAATAAAAGGAATAAGGCTTTGCTTCCTATAGCATTTAGCAACAGCTACGTGATATTGGACTAAATAAATTGAGCCACGAGTGTTCTTCATTGAATAAATAGAGTGATTAACTCCAAGCTAAAGACTAGTGTCCAAACAAAAATAAATTGTCTCGGCACATAATAGTTGCCTCAAAAGTGTTATTCTGTCATCTAAGAAATAGTGAACTGCTATGTTCTTGTGATGACAATTGTGAAATTTGTTATCCATGGTTACTTAATACAAGCCTCAAGGTTTTCAAAGGTGTCAGGGGAAAACTAAAGATCCAAACCTTAAATCTTAGCAGAAATAAGAGCAGTTGCCAACAACAGGAGAAGCAGAACCCTAAGCAGAGTCAGATCCGAATACAAATCCTCAATATTAGTGGTGGAGATTCCGTAATATCCACTTAGACCAGATGAAATGGTACATACTCTAAAATATTAAATCTCTTTTTACACTATTCCTAGCATAATGTTGTTGGCCAAGTTTTTTGTGCATTTCCAGTAGCCCTTTATGATAGAGAGTACCTTGATTCCCATCCAGATTAGATTCTAATGTTTTTAGTTTCTCTTGTATTTCTAGTAGCATTTTATAATTTAGTTGTTCATAGTCTCTTCAAATCAAAATGCAGCATCAGTACTCATTAGTTACTGATAGCCAAGAAAAGAAAAGAAAATTATGGATTTTGCAGACCCATAAAGTGATGCATCGAGGAGACAGAATGCAAACCTGTATCTAATAAGAGAAAAGGCAAGATGAAAAATAGCAATGGATATGAATGTTGTTCTAACATAAAATGTCTTTGAGGAAATCCAACCTTGTTGTGAAAGATCACTGCCTTTAAAGCGGGCAAGGAAGAACTCAATGGAAAATGATATGCAAAGTCCTGCATGCAACACCCATAGTTAGACTCCGTTGCAAACAAGAAACTTTGGTTGCAAGTGAAAAGACATTGTTCACCTACCAAAGTACAGAATACATCTGACATTTTTTAATTTTTAGTTTGCTTTGTGCTCGTTAGCATATAGAGCACACATGTCATAATCAAGTAAAAGAAGATGGTCTTAATAGCCCGAGATTCAAGGAGAATAGCATTTTGCAGTGAAAACAACTTATCCAGGGCCATGAACATAGTTTCTTGCTTTGATTCAAATGCTTTCTGCAATCGAAGTCAACACATATATTCACATAGCCACAGTTGTTAACTGTAATCAACAATATACCTTCTCAATATTTTTTTTCTTGCATTAAATTAAGGATGACTTATAAACAAGATGAGATAACACTTGAGCTGCCAAAATTGCAGAGGAGCTCTGTGCTAGGCGATTGTGAGTTGCCTGAAGCTCCTCTTGGTAAGTAGTGAATTCAAGTTGTTGTTGGCGAGCATTATCAGCTAGCTATTGTACTGATAACCTACAATTTAATAATTTTATCTAGAACTCAAAATCAAATTACATAATACATTGAAAATACAGACATCTTTAACTCATTTTTCAGTCATTAATGACAACAAAGTCCCACAAAACAGCCATAACACACAAAATCAGGTGTGCAAGTCCTCCATCTACTACAAGAACTCTAGTATTAGATTACTGGATTCAAAACATATATGATATTTTGTATTTATTGAGCTTTCATTGATATGAAAAATCTTAATTTATGTTTTCCATATTTGATATAAACATATAAACTATTTGACCTGCAAAGCAAAAAGAGACTTGCAAGTGCCTAGACATAAAATCTCACCTGCTTTGTTCAAATGCTTCAACCTGACTTTGGGTAAGAGTATCAAGGCCTTCCAAAGCAAGACTTTGGCCATCCAGTAACTGTTTTTGTTGACCCAATGACAAAGTCACTACATTGCCAATATCATCCTCTTTAGTTTGAAGATTGTCTAACTGAGATGACATAGTGCCAGCCACTTCAGTGATTTGCTGTTGAGTCTATGAAGTTAACGTTTGAAGGAACCCTATGTCTTCTCCTAATCTTATGTAATACTTTTGGAGATCAGCCATACTAGTGTCCAAGGTCTTCTGCATATCAAACTGCTGTTCCTATAACTTGAACTGAGTGTCAATTATCTAATGAGATTGATAAAAAATGGCATTGGACTGATCTAGAACATTTGTGATTTTATCTTCCACAACCTTTGATTTTTGAGCCATCAGTTCTACTTGAGATTCAATAGAGTCTAGGGAATTATGGATTTCATTTGAGTGCTCCAGTGGCGAATCTGATTGCTCCTCTATTTTATCCAATTTTTCCACTACCCAATGAGTGGATGACTTCAACTCATTCACAACCCTTTCTATATATTTCTTAAATGCATGGCTCCTGCACACATCAGTCTAAATGCTAAGCAGCAATAACTGGGACAGATCGCAAGACAAACAAGTTGATCTAGAAAACAATCCCGACACGAGTACAACCAGACCCACAAAGCTCACAGGCATGTTACTGCCGGACTGAGGGAGAAAGCTATCACAATTGGAGAGTACAGTTACTTACATTATAATTGATACACAAATGTTAAACATTGTCCACCTTTTAAAGAATAACGAGAAAACTCATATTATAGAACAACCAAAACATAAATATGTACAGCTACTGAATGTCATGAATACTCAACTGCAAATAATGGCACATAGCATTTGCATCAATGAAGAAATCCAGGTACACTTTGTGGGCAGAATCATCTAATCCCTTGAGACAGTTGACGATAAGAGTTGAAGTGGGACATTGTGGAAGTGGGCGTCTGCCAGTTTCTCTCTGAAATCAGTCAGTCATATACCATGCTAATCTTGACTTCTTCTCATCATCATGCATAATATGTTTGCAACTAGAAAATAATTGATTGTAAGCCTTCTTCCAACATGAAATGGACAATGACACTTTATCCTTCTCGGCCAGTTTATTCATTGCATTCTCCACCCACTTCTTGCCCTTGATATTGTCGAGTACCTCTATGTCAAACTCAGTACCATATGGATGTTCATATTGATATTGATATGTTCTCTTACTTTCTAAGTCATCATCATCATCGTAGTCTGATGAAAATAACCATCCCCATGAATGAGAACTGTAAAATATTGAACACATCAATATGATCAATATCAACATATGCAAGTTGATTCTTTGCCAATTCCTTTCCATTGTACTAAATGGGTTCAATTAGCTGAAAGGCCAGAGGAAGAGGAAAGGATAGGCAATCCTTGTAATATTTTCTTTGATCATTTGACAATTTTGCTATTGAAATTCTCCGACTCAGGAAGCCTGCAGGGTGGCATTTTAATAGGTTTTCCTCTGTATTGTAGAGTTTATCAATATTTTGCATGTTGGGCAAGTAAATATTGATTTTTTTATGTTGTTTTGCGAAAATATGAACAGTCGCATTCGTTAAGATGTTTGCTTCCCCTTTTTCACATTAAAAAACTCGAATGCTTTCATCTTCACCCTCAATCTATGAGGACTAAGTAAAACTTCTGTAACTATTTGGTCCCCGTCTAATGCCTGCTTTAAAGGGAGTCTTTTTAAATCTGTAAAGGCAGCTGCACCCACCTGAAACCTCAATTGTGAGGCTTGCTTGTCTTTTTATTTCCAAATATTGTTGTCATCATAATTGCCTGGCTTCTCTCCTCACATGGAACACTTGCATTTCACCAACAGCAAAACCAATCATATTATCTTGTTCCTGTAGCAGCGATTTTGACAAATACAACTCTGATGGAAGCGTCCTAGGAATAGAGAGTGATGGAATTAATTTCATATGCAGATAGTAGTGAACAAGAGTGGATATCTATGCCTGGGGATGCGTTCTCCTCCTCTACCACAAATTTCCCAAAACCACAACATGTTATTTTCCCCATAGAACAAAACGACTTCAGATCTTTCTCTAAGATGGAAGATGAATGGTATTTAGTCAATACCGGTGTGCCTCCTCCACAAAAGACTTCTCCAAACCAAGTGTGTCTCACTCTAAAACATCAAAAAAATGCTTGAAAGATGGTAATATCTTCCAAGTAAAGAGGAATTAAAGAGGAATTATGATGAAACTTGGGAAGAAATCATTTAGCAATTCCTAATAACTCATGAATATTTGTTTCTACTACAAGGTGAAGCATAGACTATATGTCTATGAGGAAAAATCCTAGTAATCATATGAATACTTACAGAGTAAAAGTGTTTAAAGATGACAGAAGATGTAAGGAAACTTAGATGACCTAATGGGATATTGTGTATAAACATACTTTTTGAGCATATTTACGAGTGTGTTGGGAAGCCTAGCAAAGCTTGTTGAAATCTTGAAGAAATAATGTTAAAATAAAAGTGTTATCAAGAGTACCTCTCTAGATTGGCAATGAATTGAGAGTTTAAGGACTGTTTGAAATAGACCTTATTCACTTTGCAATAGGGAATCTTCTCATTATCAAAAGCATTGTGACATTTTCTAGGAGTGACTATCATAGGACCAAAAAAAGACTGGATTGTGTATAGAGCAGTTTGTAATGGCAGGTACAAGCTAGGAAAATGTAAAGTGTACAAGAAGAACAACAATGATGAAGATCGTGAACAAAGGAAGCATGAACACAGGGGGGATATGATCAAAATGTCAAAATTCCTGAGCAAAGCTCATAGAGGGAGAAAAATATGCATCTAGATCTTACGAAAAAATTAGAGTTTAGCTGGAGAAAAGGAAGGATGTGCAAACCCTACATTACTAAAATGTCCCTTTTCAGATGCTCATGGTGCCATAAAGTAGGACATGTTTGGAGGGTTTACCCTTACCTTGACAAGAAAAAATTCTAGAGATAAAAATTGAAGACAAAGAGCATTTTTATACCCCATGAGGAAGAATCCTTAATAGGAATCTCCAATGAAAACACGGGGAATTCTTGAGAATGTGGGCTTGAATGCCTCCCTTAAAATAAAAGTGGAAAGAGAGATTCAATCCTAATTAGTTGAATTAGGAACTCTAAGAAAATCTATCAAAATCTAGGACCAAGATGATGCATAATTGGAGGAACATAGAGCAATGGGGAAAGGTATGGAAATTTTTGTTTCAACCATTGACTCTCTAATTCCTTGGAAAGTTAGCATCCTTGATGAAAAAGCATGCCCTAGTTCTAAGTTCTCTTTGGCTTGAGGTATAGGGTACATTAGACTCCCTAAAGGGATATCTAACAAATCAAACCTCAATGAGTTGCAT
This sequence comes from Pseudotsuga menziesii, assembly GCA_001517045.1. NCBI lineage: Eukaryota > Viridiplantae > Streptophyta > Pinopsida > Pinales > Pinaceae > Pseudotsuga > Pseudotsuga menziesii. Next base: position 125,564 of record LPNX010231816.1, on the reverse strand, counting down.
CTCATTGGGTTCATATATGAAATCCTTCCTCGACAAAGCTTATATTATGCCTACTTGATTATGAAATCCTTCCTTAAACAGTTTAATTTAGCACATGGTACCCAAAC
>LPNX010231816.1:87327-124983 GCA_001517045.1 Pseudotsuga menziesii | reverse complement strand
AAAATCATGAGGTTTCCAAGAAGATAACTACATCCAAGATCATAAAAACCAAGCTAGGAAATAGCTACAACCAAGGTTTTAACTTTTAAAGTCTCAAATTTTTGCTGCAAAACATGAGACTAAACTTTGTTAGAGATACAACCATGGGTGTTTAATTTTGTTTCAATATCGTATTTCCATTTATGATTGATTTCTACTATCTAGAAGTTGGGAAGTAGGGCCAAATAACCTTTGTTTTAGTATTTCTCCTATAGATTTTTCATTTTTGTTTCATGTTTATCATTTCCATCCTTAATCCTGTCAGCAAAGTATCATCAACCTAGATAATTCAAAAAAACAATTAGGTAGGTTTTGTTAGCCGAGATTAGAGGGGAACGTGTTAGGAGTCACAAGAACAGTGTTTATCAGTTGGAAAGTTGAACTAGAGACAGTGAACATTGGCCAGGAAATAGAGTTCTCCATATAAAATACATGTTGAGCACCTTTTTTGATGTAAAGCATAGGTTCAACCCAAGTTCAGTGATGCACAATATGTGCATCAAGCATTAAATATAACACTGAAAGGAAACTAGTTTTCATCCTCTTTTAAAGAGAAGGTTTTTCCTCCAACATATGCTCATGGTGTTTTTAGTATTTTTGTTGGCGAAGCACGACATACCTGGGATGCAATATTACTATCGATGCGGCATTTGGGATATAAGCTCCAATTGTGATGCTTCTTTCTCCCACTATCGAAAATCCCCATATCGTCCACCTTTATTTCCTTCCTTCCATATATAAACATTTTGCGGGTCAAGGAAACACATTCTGTTTCAAAACATTCTGCATAAAGACATGGTTATCTATAATCTGGAATTAGGAGTGGGACAAGTGCTAGTGATAAATACTAAATAGAAACCCTTGATGCAGGTTTCCAAAAAATTAAAAATATGTACATATAAAAAAAACCCTACAAAATCAATCAATCCACCGATAGCCAGCATAATTAGTAATCTGCATTGGATAATAAGGAAGAATTTATGCACAAGGTGCACAAATAATGCAAATAAATAGATCAGGGTTTTTACCACAAACTTTAAGCCATGAAAAACCTGGAAGCAAAGAGCAGAAGAACATTATAAGGAACTTACTCTGCAGGAGAAGACATTTTGTTGCGAGTCTGTTATGTTGCTTCTCGTCGCGAAGATGGATCCCGATCAAAGAATTGCCTGGGTAAACTCAAGTCAACAATATTTTAGTAGACAGTGATGTGGGGTAGCGAATCGCGATGCTTCTTAAAAATATGAACAACGGAGAACCTGATGGGAAATGGAAAAATCACACAACCTTTCTTCCGAGTCCCTGCCTAAAGGCTGAACAGAAATAATAGCCACAATGATTATGAATTTGAGGCAGCAGGCCATGTTGGGGAATCAGTTGAAATTGAGACTAAAACATTGCCATTGTTAAGAGAAACCTAACCTAAGCCAATATATTCCGACAAACACATTCTCGATATACCCACACCCAAATTTTCCATACATATGAAGGAGCACACTTCCCACAAATATATCTGAATCCGATCCACTTTAATGATTTGGGTATGTATCTGCTTACCTTCTTCAATGTATGCTATTGATGTACACGCACTACCAACTGAGGCGAAAACAAATGGGGTTGGATCCAATTCTCCAACTTCTGTTTGGTGGCCAACTAACTGCAAACTGAGGCGAAAAAAATGGGGTTGGCTTCAATTCTCCTGCTTTTGTTTGGTGAAAGAGATGGAAGGATTGATGTCATGTCCAAGCTACGAATATGTTGCAATTGTTGAATTCCATACAACTTCAATGCGCGTATGCATATTTTCGAATAGCAATTGCTTAGATCCTATATCCATTAAAGCCACGCTATAGAAACAGAGAGTATGTCGGCTTATGCATATTTTCGAATACCATTCTCTTAGATCCTATATCCATTAAAGCCAGGCTGTAGAAACAGAGAGTATGCGGGCTTCATGGTCATTATGGTTTTGTGTATATTGGATTGTCCGTTTGTGTATATGGAATGTGTAATGTTTGTTATGTTTTTGTTTTTTAATTATAATTTTTTATTATTTTGTTTTATATTATTTATATATAATACATACTTATGTTTAATATAAGTTATATGTTATATATATTGTTTTTAAGTTATATATTATAATATTCAATATAATATATAATACAAATACATTATAATATAAAGAGTATTAAGAGAAATAATCTTTTTTTATTTTACTTATAAAAAAGATTAGAGACTAGATAAATGGTATATTTTTTTATTTAAATAGGGGAATAAGGAACTTAGATAAGACAAAAGGATCTCAATGGAGAAGACTTTTTTAAGGGTAAGGTAATGGGGTTTGGAATTTAAAGGTATTTTATTTCTTTTATGTGAATGAAAATGAGAAGGGGTGAGGACTTTAGATAGAAAAGGGTTTAAAATCTAGGATAGGGGAACCGCTCATATTTTTTTAATAAATAAGGGATATTTGTTTCTTTTGCTATAATACTTAGGGGGATACTTTTCAACTTTTGAAGCATAGATGTAATGAGAAGACTATCAAATGGACGCATCATACAAATTAATAAAGGACACAAAAATAAAAATAAAAATAGTTTTCATGCGCCTTTTACCTACCTAAGCTTCAATTGAGTGTCGAAAGGGGCAAATGATGACAATTTTGGCCAAATTAAATATGAACATGTTAAGTGTGATAATTTGAACACAATGGTATAAAATTCAAGACATGATGATGCTTTTAATGAGAAACAACCAATCTTTGAGACACAACACTAACTATACTATCATGACGATATTGTAAAAGAAACGACTTAGAAAATATGTTAAAGGGGTCATACGTGCTAAGGTTTAGTTGGGTTTTTTATATGCTAAGGTCATGTCAAATTAACATATAGTTGGGTTGTTTTAATCCAATTTTGTTAATATAGGGATGTGTAAATATATATTTTATATATGTTATAATTTAGTAAAATGTACAAATTCATTGTCAAATTTGTAATTTTTTCATTGCCGGAGTGACAACTAAAAATGACCAAATAAATGACCAATTGTTATGTGGTCATTTTTCGTCTAGATATCCTATGACCAAATTTGGTCATTTATCTTGGTCGTTTTTAATTGGTTTTTATCCCGTGACCAAAAGTGGTCATTTATCTTGGTCTTTTTCAGTTAGCTCACTTAAATTTATCAATTTTGGTCATTTATCCCTTGAAAAAAACTATGGTGACCAAAATTTTTGGTCTCTTGGTCACTAATCTCTCATTTTCCACTAGTGTTCTTGCGGTGACAGACTAGTAGTCGGTGACCATAAAGTTTGGCTCATAATTATTTCGTTTCTCTATTTTTTATGCGACCAAGTCGCAACTATCATAATATGGTTTTAGTTGAATTCCATTGACCAGTCCTTTAACTTATATCCCATCTAATTTTTTTAGTTTCATTGCTCCTCCAATAGTGATTTCTTTGACAATGTATGGTCCCAACCAATGAATTTTTAACTTCCCTGGGCACTTGAATAATTTTACATCATACATAAGAACAAGACCTATGTATTGAAAACTCTTATTCTTAATGTTTAGATCATGCCATACCTTATGTATTTGATTTTCAACATTTTGATGAAACCTTGCAAAAAAATGTTATTCTTCGAACTGTATTAGTTGAGGTAACCTGTCTTCGACAACATGAACATTTGTCATTTCATTGATCACATCAAGTTTTAGATTCGGTACAATGTACTCCATAGGAATGACAACTTATTTCACATACACCAACCGTAATGGAGTCTGGTCTGTCAAATTCTTACACTTCATATGATATGACCATAATACCATAGGAATGTTCTGGTCCCAGTCATCTCTTTGGGCATTACAAACCTTTGTCAATGTGTTTTCCATAATTTTGTTGAATGCTTTGACAAATCCATTTTTTTTAGGGTGATATGGTGTTTTCCTTCTATGCTGGATTTGAAATTCCTCTGTTAGTTCTTCAATTAACTTATTAACAAAATGTGTACCTTGATTTCTGATTAAAATCTTTGGGAACCCAAATATTGTCACAACATTTTCAAATAGAAACTTCACAGTAGTACAATATTTTACCAGCACTGCTTCATCCCATTTGGTTAGGTAATCAGTCGCAGTGATAATATATCGTGGTCCAATGTACTTCCCTATTGGGATGATAGGTCCTACAAAATCAATGACCATTTATCAAATGCCTGCAATGTTATTTGTGATACTAATGGAACTTTATCAATTCAGGAATGATTTCCAATCCTTTGGTAGACATCATAGTTGTGACAATAATCTTGGGCGTCCACATGCATGGTGGGCCACCATAACCTTTCTTGCAAAATCTTGTGCACAATATCTTCTCCGCATAGTGGCCTCCTATGACACCAAAATGTTATTCATTTAATATCATTAGGCGCTCATGCTCCAAAATGCATCACCGAAGAATCTCATTAGGACCCATCTTATACAAGTGTCCAACAATCATTTGGAAATATATAGTACACACAACCAACTACTTGTTTTGCATAGTGGTGAATTCAGCTTGTGCATAACCCATACTTAAACACTGTATGATATATCGGTACTTATCATCAAACATGGCTATCGTAAACAGTTGTGCATCAGGAAGATTATATTCCAGACTAGTAGGTTCTTCTCCACTTTCTATCCTCAAAAGATGGTCTTGTCCCAAATTCAATCGACCAGGTTTAACAATTATGTCAAAATCAAATTCCTAGAAGAGGAGAAGCCACCAACAGATGTTCCCCCTCAACATTGGCTTATTAACTAGGTATTTCATTGCAGAATGGTTAGTGTACAACTTGAAATTTCCTCCCAATAAATAGTGTCTGAATTTATGTAGCACATATACCATCGCTAGCCCTTCTCTTTCTATCGTGGTCTAATTATTCTATGGAGTTGATAATTTCTTCTAGCAAAGGAAATGGGATGATCAATCAGTCCTTCAACATGTTGTGTCGGTAACACGCCAAAAGCAACAAACAATGCATCGACGTGAACGTGGAACTCTTTTTCCCAGTATGGAAATGCAAGTATTAGCACAATAGCCATCTTGTTCTTTAGCTTGTCCAAAATTTCTTGGAAGTCTATTGTCCATTGAAACTTAATATATTTTTTCAACATTTTTTCCATCGGATTAGTCACCTCCTCATATCCTTTTATAAATTTCAAGTAGTATCCAGTGTGTGCTAGTGTTGCTCTCAACTATTTAACTGTAGTAGGTGGTGTTAGGTTGAGGATGATAACAATTTTGGGTGGGTCAACCAAAATTCTGTCACGACAGACCACATGGCCCAATAGAGCTCCAAAAGGTGCACAAAAAATACATTTCTTCAAATTCATGGAAATTTGATACTGAAAACAATGTTCCAACATAATTCTCAAGCTCTCTATATGGTCTGTTATGAGCCCAAATACTGTCCAATCATTGAAGTAGACTTCAAGGAATTTTTGTATAAAGTATTTAAAGGAAACCACTATGATTCTAAAAAAAATCATAGGTGCATTCTTAAGTCCAAAACACATTACCACATACTGGAAACATCTCCACTCCATTGCAAAGGTAGTTTTGTGCTGTTCCTCCTTTCTAATCCTAATCTAATGGTAACTAGAAGATACATCAGTGAAAGAGTACATCTCTTAACCTCCAAGATTCTACAGTACTTCATCTATAAATGGAGTCAGAAACTAGTCATGTAAACACACATCATTCAACTTTCTCAGGTCGGCACAAATTCTTACTTCACATAAGGTCTACTTGTCCTTTACTATAATTGGTCTAATTGACTCTGATTCTTCAAAAAGTTCTATAACACCTACCTCCAACATTCAATCCAATTCATCCTTAACCTTTTCTTTGTATCATGGATTCAGTTTGTATGGTCATTGCTTGACTGGTTTTGCGTCAGACCTCAAAGGTATCTTCATTTCTCTGAGGTCTCCAATTATTCCTTTCATCTCTAAAAATTTGGTAGGGAACATAGCCTAGAATTCATGCAACAAATCAATGATCTTTCCCATATTCCAATCCTCCCAATAATGTCCAATATTGGAAAACTTTGGATTTTCAGGTGAGCCAATATTTACTTTCTTAAATTTAAGTGGAATTAGGAATTGGTTTCTAGAAATGCCAAATCCTTCCATTGCCTGCATACCTTCTTACTTAGGTGTGTTTATGTTGAGCGGTTAATCATCATCCGGGTCTCCTGTGACGTTGTAGCATTCCATATAATGGTGGATTGTCACACTGTGCTGATGGAAATTTGTAGCTGTGATAGGGATTTCCTCAAATATATTCTCTTTCATTGTCTATCGTGCAACATAAATTGTTGGATGATCACTTGCAAACTCAAATATGTGTGTGAAGCTTTTAGCTAAATCTTCCCACTCTAGGGTTCCTTGTCGTAGCTCCACTGATGTGCACCAATTTCTTGGCACCATATCCAATGTATGTATAAAGTGATGAACCCATTATTGTCATGGATACTCTTGCCATGTCATGTGACAATGCTCAATACATTCGACAAGACTTGTCAATCCTGTATACTTGTAATCCATATAACTGATCTCTTCTCCAAATCTAATCTCCAACAATATTTTGCATTGTGTCCATTCAAAGATAGATTGTTTATGTGTACCCCACCATCTAGCAGGTGTATATTTCAGCACAAAGTCCAAGGCATACAATCGCTAGTATTATGTGACTTTTGCTTCAAAATCCACTAGAAAATATGCAAGGTTAGGTAAACCTTCATATGTATTTATCTCACTTTCCTTGGCTCCTAACCATCACATAGATCTTGTAATTCTTATGCATATTCACATGGAAAATTCATGCATCTGATTCTACAAAATTTCTAATGCTTTTCCTGAATCACATGTACAGGAGCTAATACACCAACTCAAATTTTCGTCAGCTGTTGGATTTATATAATCATCTATTGAAGACATGATATTATATAGTTGATCGAGGTAATTTCCTTGGCCTTCACTATTCACTGGATTGATATATATTTGTCGTTTGAGTGGATCACTTGTGTTGATGTAATTATAACTTTGGAATGTTTTCACTTGTATTTCTTATGTACTATACCCCGATATTTATTTCGGGATGTGTCTATAATGTATTTGATTCATGTCATGCCTCGATGTTCTGATCGATATTTTCTATAATGTAAACAAGTCATGTCAAGTCAATGTGGGTAACCCTCCTATTGTTCAAGGGTTAAATTCCCCTCAATTCCATTGCACTAGGGTTGTTAGACTCACCTAATGAAGTCGGCCCTAGTAGGGTTTAGTCAAGTCGGGAATTAGTATAAATAGAGAGCTAGCCTCTCTATTTATCACACACACACTCGCACTCAGTTGTAGCGCATAGCTGAGGAAGAAGAAGACATTGGGGCTAGGAAGAAAGAAGGTTACTACTGTTGGGAGATCATCTTACTATTTTGGGTTTTACTTTTGGTGCTGATTCTATCTCTAAGGAAGTTGTGGGGTTTTCTCCATTTATGGTTTCCCCGAGGAAAAAAACTATGTTCATTGTCTCTTATGTTTGATTGTTGTTCTTGTTATTCTCTTAGTTAAAGATCCTAATATAATGCTAGCTTAATGTTAAAAATATAACATGGTATCGGAGCTAACTTGAGAAGAAGATACTTTGCAACTATGAGAACTAGGGATTCCTATTTTGTGGATCTCTCTCCACATATTTTCAGCAAAAGAAGGTTGGAATAACTCTCCTTCCTAGGGCATATCTTTCTGTCGAAGAAGAATCCAATTTTGAGGTTTTTCAGTTTTGGACCCGACACTACTACAGGAAATTAGGGATTTTCACATAACTGGAATTTTTTAGTGAGCCCAGGCCTGGATTGATATCCTCCCTAGAATTGAAGTTTATAGATCAAGATCAAAGCATTTGGTTGGGAAAAACTCCAGAAAAGCAAAACCCTAATCTTCTCCTGAACCAGCACTGTAGAATTTCAGCTCCAAATCTAGATCCGACATCTTGACCTGGTAAGATCTAAATATTTTGTATTTCCATTTGAGGTTCTCAATTAATATGTCTCATCATACCAGGATTGATGAAAAACTTGAGGGAGATGATAACTTCCGAGCCTGGAAGTATAGGATCTCCCTGGTCCTGGAAGAAAATGACTTGGACTCCTATATTAGTGAGGAGGTTCTAGTTCCAGAGGGAGATGAGGCTAAGGCCTTACATAAGAAGAAGTTGGTTATGGAATAGAGGATCATTGTTGATTCAATCAAGGATCACCTCATACCACAAGTGTCCTCCCTAAAGACACCTAAATCTATTTTTGATGCACTAACCAAATTGTTTGAAGGGAAGAACATAAACTGGAAGATGACTCTAAGGAACCAGTTGAAGAATGTAAAGATCCAGAATGAGGAGACCATCCAGTCATACTTCACAAGGGTCTCCCAGATCAAAGAACAGCTGGAGTTAGTAGATGAAGAAGTGGATAATGTAAAAATCATGAGGACAACCTTGAATGGTCTCCCTAGGTCATGGGATTCTTTCATCCAAGGAATCTATGCTCGGAATAAGTTAGTCAAGTTTAGTAGATTGTGGGAAGAATGTTCACAAGAAGAAGCTCGAATATTAGCTCGAGAAGAAAATATGGGAAGTGAAGATCAAGATCTCACAGTACACTCCAAGAAAGGAAGAAGGGAAAATCATCATCACCAAGGTAAGCATTCTCATTAGAAAAATAATATTGTAAGAAGGGATCCATCCAAACTCAGATGTTATACATGCGATGAAATAGGACACTTTGCTAGAAATTGTCCCATGATTAAGAATGGATCCAAGAAGATGAAGACCTCCAAAAGAATACATCATGCTCACATTGCTTAGGATGATGATCCTCCCAGGAAGAAAGTAAAACAAGAAAGTGAAGACTCTTCAAGTGAAGAAGAATATGTTTTGATCTCCGCTCTCACGGGAATTGTCACTCATGGAAGCAAAGATTGGCTTATTGATAGTGGGGCTTCCAAACACATTATAGGGTTCAAGGAATATTTTGAGAAACCATCTAAACATAATTCACCCCATAAGGTGAAACTTGGGGATGACTACCAATATCCAATAAAAGGTAGTGGTGAATCCTCCTACAAGCTAGACTATGGAAAGTCTATGAAAATTAAGGATGTCTTGTTTGTACCAGAACTAAAGAAGAATCTTCTATCCATATCGATTCTGGATGTAAAAGACATGAGGATTGCATTTGTAGATGGCCAATTCCTCATGTGGTCAAGAGGAAAGGCTATTGACAATGCAATAGTAATTGGAGAACAAGAAGGAGGATTATAAAAATTGAAGGGCCATCTAGAACAAGCTTTGGTCCATGACACAGTAGAGCCAAATGAACTTTGGCACAGAAGGCTTGCACATGTGCACTACAGAGTGCTACCACTTGCAATAAAAGTTGTTGAAGGTCTTCTAGAAATTCAAGCAAAACATGAAGGGGTATGCAAAGGATGTGCGAAAGGAAAGAATACAAAGAAGACATTTCCAAGTAGCGAGAGAAAGGAAAAAGGAATCTTGGCAATCATCCACTCTGATGTATGTAGACCAATGTCATCAAGTTCACTAAGTGGGTATGTATACTATGTTTCTTTTATTGATTACTTTTATAGGAAGACATGGATTTAATTCATGAAGAACAAAGATGAAGTTTTCAACAACTTCAAGGAATTCAAATCCTTGATTGAAAACCACACAAAAAAGAAGATCTAGAACTTTCGATCAGATAATGGTAGAGAATTCACATAAATTCAGGGATTAAGAGGGAGTTATCCACTCCATATAATCCACAACAAAATGGGGTTGCAGAAAGGAAGAATAGAACTATCATGGAAGCTACAAGAGCAATGCTTCATGATCAAGATCTTCCCATGCATCTATGGGAAGAAGTTACCAGAACAACGGTGTAAGTACAGAATTGTACCCCAAACAGAGTACTCAAGAACAAGACACCTGAAGAATTATTTTCCAGCAAGAAACCAAAAGTCATCCATCTCAGAATATTTGGCTGTCCAGTGTACATACACATTCCAAAAGAGAGGAGAACAAAATTAGATCCTTCAAGAAAGAAGGGTATATTAGTGGGATACTCTGAAAGCTTGAAGGCTTACAAAATATATTTCCCAGGATTCAAGAAGATTGATATTAGCAGGGATGTGACATTTGATGAAGACTCAGCTTACAACAAATCCAGAAAGAGACTTGCTGAAGAACCTGGAGAAGCAGAAGCACCCAGAATTCATGATACAACCATGAACAAAGAAACCCAAGAAGAAGATCGAGAATTTGAAGAATCTCAAGAACCTTTTGATCCACCTCAAGAGAAGAATCCTCATAAGAGGAAACCTGCTTGGGTATGGGAATCTATCCAAGGTGCGGAAAGATATGGGGCTCCAGAAGAGAATCAAAGAGAACGAAAGAGGACCAGGTCCTGTTCCGGGTATGTAGCTTTACTATCTGACTTTATCAATAAAGAACCTTCCAACTATGAAGAATCTATAGAAAGGAAAGAATGGAAGGATGCTATGATCAAAGAGTATCAATCGATCATGAAGAATGATGTTTGGGATGTTGTCCCAAGACCAGAAGGGAAGTTGGTTGTAACTTCCAAATGGATCTACAAGATCAAGCATGCTGCAGATGGCATCATAGAGAAATATAAAGCAAGATTCGTGGCTCGTGGCTTCTCACAGAAAGAAGGAATAGATTATGAAGAAACCTTTGTACCTATAGCCAGATACACTTCCATCATATCAGTACTTTCTCTGGCTGTAGTGATGAAATGGAAGATACACCAAATGGATGTCAAGATTGCTTTCTTGAATGGTGTAGTGGAAGAGGAAGTGTATTTAGAGCAGCCAATCGGTTTTGAGACACATAACAGGGAATCTCATGTCTGTATATTGAAGAAATCTATGTACGATTTGAAACAGGCACCCATGACATGGTACGACATAATTGATAGCTTCTATCCAGTTTAGGATTTACCAAAAGTAAAGCAGATTCCAACCTTTACTACAAGGTTGAAGATGGCAACCCAATGATGCTCCTACTATATGTAGATGATTTGTTTGTAATAGGTATGGATGGGTTGACTACTGATATGAAGAGAAAGCTTGCTGTGGAGTTTGAAATGAAGGACTTGGGTATGATGCATTATTTTATAGGCATGGAGGTGTGGTAGAATGCAGATGGAATCTCCCTCGGAGAAGGGAAGTATGCAGTAGAGATCCTGAAGAGGTTTAGGATGATGGACTGCAAGGCCATGACCACACCTATGGCATCAAACCTGAAGCTGTTAAGTGATACTTCATCAGAAGCAGTTGATGCTACGATGTATCTTCATAGGATTGGGTCCTTGATGTACCTGACAAACATGAGACCAGATATTTGCTTTTCTGTGAGCCCCTTGAGCTATTTTCTGACAGATCCGAGACATGTTCACTTGATTGCTGCAAAGCATATTCTGAGGACCTTGAGGGGTACAATTGATTATGGGCTCAAGTATGAGGTGAATCAAAAGATTAGCCTAGAGGGTTATGTTGATACAGATTGGGTAGGCAGTGCCATCGATAGGAAGAGCACTGCAGGGTGCTGCTTCAGTATGGGATCAGGTGTGATCCCATGTGGCACTAAGTACAGCTGAAGCAGAGTATGTCACAGCTTGTTCAGCTAGTTGTGAGGCAGTATGGCTAAGGAAGCTACTGTCTGATTTATTTGATCTCTAGATGGATGCTACTTGTATACATTGTGACAGACAGAGTTGGGTGAACTTGTCGGAGAACCCGGTGTTCCATGACAAGTTGAAGCATATCAATATCAAGTATCACTATGTCAGGGATATGGTGCATATGGGAGTAGTGAAGCTCTAGTATGTTGCAATGGATGAACGGATATATGATGTGTTGACAAAGCCATTGGCTAGGCTAAAGTTTGAATACTTCAGGGAGAATCTTGGTGTTCTCCAGATTGAGGTTCCCTCCAAAGGGAAGTGATGAGTCTGTGAGCCATTCTATAATTATGAGAGGATTGCTTCCTTCCATGGTCAGATGTAAGAGATGAGCCATTCTGTCATGGTGAGAGGGTTGGTTCCTTCCATGTCAGATGTGAGTGCTGAGCCATTCTGATGTGACTATAGGATTGGTTCCTACATGATCAGATATAAGAGCTAAATTCCATTCTTGGAATGGAGGGATCTATTCAGTTACCAGGAAAGCTCAGTCTGGGACTGAGGGCCATTCTGATGTGACTGTAGGATTGGTTCCTACATGATCATATGTGAGTACAGAGCCCTTTTGACATTGGTTGTTAGATGTAAGTGCAGTGCACTTTCGGCATGAAGGATTGGTTCCTTACATGGTCAAATATAAGTGTTGAGCCTTTCTGACATTGGTTGTCAGATGTAAATGTAGAGCCTTTCGGCATGGAGGATTGGTTCCTCGCATGGTTGAGTGTAAGTGCTGAGCCTTTCCAACATTGGTTGTCGAATGTGAGTGCTGGGAATGCCTTTCTAATATGATTATAGGATTGGTTCCTACATGATCAGATATAAGTGCTAAGTGGGCCATTATAACTTAGGGTCAGATATAAGTGCTGGAAGAAGACCTACATGGAGGCTAGGCCTACAACCCGTATGAAAATAGGTTGGCTCTGTAGAAATTATTGTGATGAGAAGAATCAATAGATAGCACCCATGATGATGATCTAGCAATGATGATCCATATCTAGTGATGGTGTTCCAGTGATGATGATCCAAATCGAGTGATGATCCAGATCTAGATGAAGATGACGAGGAATCGATGATGATCTAGATGATAGAGATAAGAAGACTTGTGCTGATAAATTGTGTCGAGAGAATACCTTCCTAGTTAAGAGGGAGTGTTGATGTAATTGTAACTTCATAATATATTCACTTGTATTTCTTATGTATTATACCCCGATGTTTATTCTAGGATGTGTCTGTAATGTATTTGAGTCATGTCATGCCCCAATTTCTGATCAAAATTTTCTATAATGTAAAAAAGTCATGTCAAGTCAATGTGGGTAACCCTCCTATTGTTCAAGGGTTAAAGTCCCCACAGTTTCGGGGCACTAGGGTTGTTAGACTCACCTAGTGAATTCAGCCCTAGTAGGGTTTTGTCAAGTCAGGAATTAGTATAAATAGAGAGCTAGCCTCTCAATTTATCACACAAACACACTCACACTCAGTTGTAGCACATAGATGAGGAAGAAGAAGACACTGGGGCTAGGAAGAAAGAAGGTTACTGCTGTCGGGAGATCATCTTACTGTTTTGTGTTTTACTTTTGGTGCGGATTCTATCTCTGAGGAAGTTGCATGGTTTTCTCCATTTATGGTTTCCCCAAGGAAAAACAATATGTTCACTGTCTCTTGTGTTAGATTTCTATGCTTGTTATTCTCTTAGTTAAAGATCCCAATATAATGCTAGCTTAATGTTAAAACTCTAACAACTTGGCGCGACCACCCATATCTCTGAATCTTAAAATGAAAAAGATTTTTTCTTAAAATTAATTATGGTATAATTATCTATCGCTCAATCAATCCAAAAAAGTGAAGGATATGGATTTGTATCATTGACATTGTCGATCACTTCAAAGTCAGCATATGTCCTCAGACCTTCTAGAGTCGACAGATACTTGAGTCAGTGGACCAATGGGAGAACATTCGACTGTTTTGATAGCCTTAGCTGAATTCGTGACCAATCCAGTCGTGGTTTATTAATGATTTCCCGTGTCTTCCTTTTCAAGATATTGACATCAGAGCCCAGATATAGAATGATATATTCCATGTCATAGTCTCCTATTTGCGTAGTTATTCGCAAATTGTGACTAGTTTTTAATCCTTTCCCAACATGGTTAACTCTTTTTCAGGTCATAGGTCTTTTGGAGTTTCTTCTATGAGTGTTTTCAATTCCACGAAAACATATTTATCATGGATTAGTGCTAAACAAATTTTGAAAAATTATTTGAGCTTATTAACCTTTTTCATTGACTGTTTCCTGAGTAATTGCTCGAATATTTAAAGAATCTATCTTACTTGTCCTAATTTCAACGCTTGATTGGTATCAACAAATTTTGGTCACACATCCAAGAATACTTGCTTTTCCTTATGGATGTATAATGGTACTTTGTTTTTTGTCATCGATTGCACCTGTGGTTGTCCATGCTCTTTATTTTGGTTTGGTCTTACTGCAACACCTCCTCTTGTAACGAGAACAATATTTGGTTCTCTTGGATTAGCAGAAATCATATGGATGTTTTGGTTGGGGTTCAGGTTTGGATTCAACATGGGATTGGTATTTCCCATGGTTAGAGCTTGCCATTTAAAAATCAATTGCGGACATTGTTTGATAGTATGGTCAAATTACTTATAGTAGGTACACGTATTCACATGAATTACACAATCTAGAGGAAATTTTCATGGTTGTACACAATAATAACATATTACTTGGCCTCTTGTCCAACCAAATCCTCCACCTCCTTATTGTGGTCCTCGGCCTCAAAAATTTCCACCCCCCTTGGCTAAGGGTAATGTTGTTGTGGTGGATACTGATTATGTTGATATTGCAGAGCTGAGGATATTGTGGTTGTTGAAATTGTGCTAGTGGATACTAAGAAGGATGATACTAGGCCTACACTCGTTCAACTTGTACTTACTCATCATTTTTCATTAATTAGGTATCCATCATTTTCTCTTGTAGCAGCTAAAATGATCCGCAATATTTCTCATCGTGTCCTACCGATTTACAAAATTTATAGTACAAACTAGCTCGTGTACTTAAAATCTTCTGTAAATACAAACATTCTTTTGACTTATGGACTCTAGTTTGACATATTATACACCAAGCCATCCCTTGGGTGTTTATTGGGTTCGGTGCTCCTGCTGCGACATAGTTCATCAGTGTCAGACAATTACCTTTGTTGTGTCTATTGGCCACTCTTCCTCACTCGCTCAACCCAGGTTTTGAGCAGCCCATCGATCCAACAACTACCCGAGATACTGGACCGACAGAGCAAGCCCTGTCAGCAAAACCTATGAAGAAGGACCAGTCTCACCCAATATATCTCATGAATGAGTAACCACCGGAACAATGTTTCCATGATTATCGAGGGATTATAGTCCCTTGGCTCGCAGCCAAGGAGCTCAATGAAGGCAACATGATGGCTGG
Source organism: Pseudotsuga menziesii (assembly GCA_001517045.1). Classification (NCBI taxonomy): domain Eukaryota; kingdom Viridiplantae; phylum Streptophyta; class Pinopsida; order Pinales; family Pinaceae; genus Pseudotsuga; species Pseudotsuga menziesii. The sequence continues at coordinate 109,675 of LPNX010231816.1, read as the reverse complement.
ACAAAGGAGTTAGTTTTGCATGACCAAGCACAACCATATGTCATCACGCATGACTTGACCTTACTTTCCACCTCGCAGCTGGCACAAGTTGTGCGGCGCAGCTGACTCGCATCAATCGACCCACAACTCAAGTTGTGACTCAAGACAGAAGCATACATGCCAACATATACACGTTCACTTCAATGATTCCTTTCTAAGCATTCATCTACTGGTTATAGAATAGAATTAGAGACTTAAACAATGTTTAACATTATTCAGAAAGAAAATAAAAACCATTCATATAATAATTCACTACATCAATCATTCATTTGAACACGAGAAATAACGTGGAAACCCATATGGGAAAAACCACCAAGGTGCTCTTCATCTGGCATGAGAAAGGATATAGCACCTTGCAGTGTATGGGATGCAAACTAATCTTAAGATATGTCTTTAAGCTCAGAATTATGCTTCTCATGCTCTCTATCTTATTTCTCCTAATCTACTGCCATCACCTACAGATCCTCACACCTCTTGGATCGACCTTCCTAGCATCTGCACCCCTCTAGCAGAGCTCGCCTATTATACTAATTTTGACTACCTCCTAGAGATTCCTGACTACTCCCCTCTTCAGATCTAATCACTGCATTGTATATAGATCTCAACCATCCAACCTATTTTTGAATTACAACTAACAAAAATCAACCTTTTAACTATTGAATCCCTTCTATTTATATTATTTTACATGACCACGTAGGGTCGACTGCTTACAAGCAGTCTGTTAACTATCACCATCAGCCACCCCTTAGGCTACAACTATGGTGATCATGAATTGACACGAGGCACTAACATCCTTACTTACAACATGCTTCCACTCATGTGGGATCCGCTGACTTGAGCTGACTTTTGCACCCGCGACTGCCTTGTCACTTTCCGACCGTTTATCATTTGTGCGCTTCTTTGTTTTCCCTTCCTTCATCATGCACCTCTTTGCTCTGCCTTTGTGGGTCCTTCATGTCTTTCACTATATTCCTTTGCTTCTATGATGCGCATGATGCATTTTCCCTGGTTACCCGTGCGAACTTACTCCTTATGCCCCTTTCCCAGGCCATCAGTGTCTGTATGTTCTACATATTGTACACCATAGCTCTTCTTGAAATTCTTTACCTTTCTTGATGTCTTGGGCTGCACTGTAATATTAGCTAGTTGTGATTGAGTTTGCATCATTCCTGCGTCACTTTCTCCAATCAGAGAGGATTCTAGCTTCATGGATTTTTCTGAAGCTTCTTCCTGCAACACAATCTAGTGTTACATCAATGGAATCCAGATGTGCAGTAACAACACACCAATGAACCATTCCTTATGATGTATATCCGACATTTGGAAGCTTACTTTGGCCATTAATGTTTTGAATGTTTGGTCAAAGTCCCAGACATAATCTATTGGAAGCTACTTGATTTCTTTAATCTTTGTAATGCATTGTGACTTAGACTTTGGTTTTCTAAACTCATCTATAATTCCGATTCAAATCTAGTTGAGTGTTTCTTCCCAACTCCTACTGGCACCGTAGAAAAATTCATGTACTAGTTTAGCGCAGGACCTCACAAAGTTGTGACCATCTGTTCTCTCTTTATGTTCTTAGCATGGATCTTTCACACTGTCCATACAGATTCATAGAGAAACCAATGTTTATTGGGTTTTCTAACCTATTTCCATTGAATATTGGTAATTTAATGTCGGTCCTAGCCATTGTATTAACTGTTGGTATGCTTGGACAAAAATTTTGACTAATCGTACTCCCTCGTCTGTTGTTCACATTTTTAGTACTACTTGTGTTTACAAAACCATTTGGAGACCAGATATTACCTCTGGCGACATGTGTGGTGTTGTAGGTTTTCCGTACTTGCTTTATAGATATTGAGCTTCAATTGGTTCTTCTGATTCTTCTTCTCCTTCAGATATTGACTGATATTATTCTTCTCCATCACAAGAACCTTCGTCAACATGCGACACAAGCTTGTAGTCTTCTTCTCTGGTTGTACTGCAACTCTCTCTTACTAGCATAGTATTTCTTCTCTTTCCTGATGTAAATATTCTTTCTCTTCTTAAATAACCAACCTCTAGTTCAGTTTCGCTATCTCCAGGGAACATCTCAAATTAGTTTGCTCCATTTTTTTCATAGTTCACTTGTGAACTATCCAACCTTCTTCTCTTAGTTTTCAACTGTTACATTCGTAGTATTCCTTTTTCACATATGAGCATCTTTATCCAAGTTTTCAGGAACGACAAATACCTTCCACGAGGTCCTTGGAAAAATGTTAATTTAGCCTCACTATATGAGGTTATTGTGTCGACAACAAACTCAGTGATGTATCCCTCCAAATTATTGTCTACCCAAAAATCAATAGCCCTCAATAGAGGGTTTCTCACACTTTTTCAATCACTGAATCAACTAAGTAGTCCACTCCGTCAGTTCTCCTCCTTGGAAATTTCTTTGTTGGGTTTCCAACATAGAAAACCACTCATGCAATACAATAGGAAATTCAGGTAAGAAAATATTGTGAATATATATGTAGAGTTATCGACCCAACCACTTTTTTAAGTTCCACGGATATCCTTTACTCTCTTCTTTTTCAAACTCTAATGCTTTTAAATACACTCAATCTTGGATTTCAGGCTTCGTCGGATTCCACAACATATCCCTCACCAAAATTATTTAGTCCCAATGATGGAACCATTTGTTTTCCTTCTTGCGTCTATCTGACCCAATTTCAGTCCCTTCTCTCCTGTGCACAACCAGGCCCAAGATCTCGAGTCAACATAGAAAATCACAGTCTATAGCACCTGTGACACATATGCAGTCTCACTCGATATATATTTCTATGGGTAACTTCTAGAACCAGGTTTCTGCTGTTGGGTGGGGGATTTCGCATCCCTTGGACTTCTTCCAAGGCGCTCGACCGAATCCTTTGGATGCATTATTTATTCTTCCTATGCACAACTAGACAAGGACACACTTCTTACTTTGCAAATAATATAACAACAACCCCAGTGAAGCATAGATACATTCAACTTATAACAGTGCACATGATATTTATAAACTCATTCATAAGAAAATACATAAGCATTCATTCACAACAACATATACACATGCAACTTAGGCACTTTCAACATTCACACATAAAACACAGAATCTAATGTGGAAACCCATCCGAGAAAAATGACCATGGCGCTCTTCATCTGGCATGAGAAATAAATGGAACCTTTGGCCTACACACTGAGCTAAAGGATTTTTTCTAGATCTTCCTTGCTTATGTTTACAGGATTCTCTTTCCTCTAATGCTCTCTTATATTCTTTCTATTTTATTTCTCTACTTGACTCTACTACTAATCCGCACAATGGCTGGATAGAGAATCAGTTTCTTCTACACTTTTGCGCACTCAACTTCATATTCTCAACTCAATGCACTTAGAAAAATAACACACTTGTTACAGAGATAAAATTCCTATGGCTTGGGGTGTACAACAACAGATAGAGAAACAACAAAAAACAATCCCTTCCCAATATGCCAGAGAAATAAAACATCTAACACTAAAGGATCTCGAATCATACCTTATTCCATATGGTTGTAGTAGATCCCCGATGAGCTTTTTCCAATCCCTCTTGTGCTAGAAATTTGCTCTCAACAACAGAAAAAAAGACAAGCATTCTATATAATATGGTGTTAGATCTACTCTAGCATATATAATAAACAATCTATAAGCAATTAAACAAATCCATGGATTCAATATTCATTTAAATGCACATTATTGGACAGGAAAATATGTTTCTATTAATCAAATCAGAGATTACACAAGTGACACCGTCTGTCGGCACGTCTGCGAACCGGAGAAACTGAGTCCTCCACCTGAGCCTCCACCACCTCAGTCCTCCATCTCTTGATAGCAAGCTGACAAGAAAAGGAAAGCTTGGGAAGAACACAAAGTGATCCAAAGGGACAAAGGGATGCAGAATCAAGTATAAGCAAGCTACGTCAACAATGGACTATGGTTTTCTTGCTTTTCAATTCCTGTTCTTCAATGTATCCAAGAGGTTCCTTATATAATAATCCAAAGGGGTAATGGAGGGTAAAATACGGGCAATATCGAGGCATATGGAAGGCCAAGAGACAAGTGGTTCAGAAACACATCAAGGAAATCTCCAAAAATATTTGGACTTATGCACACATCCCGATGTACATGGGTTTGAGGTCAATATCCACATATATATGCAAAAAAGGGATTAAAATTCGTGTACAACAAATAACATGTGTTTTTAGGAATGATATTGGAAACATCAACGGTACAATATTGGTCCATGGGGTCCAAAGAGTCTGTAGAGGGACAGGGAAGGCCATAAATGTGTGATCAACCATGTAGAGTAAAATTAGTTGTAATGACACTTACAATAATAACCCAAATCTAACAAAGACTCATAGAATAATGAGGCTAACCCATATACAGCCTGAGTTCCTCCTTTTATAGACTCTTTACATGTCGTTCTCTCAGTCAACTTTCTACACTTAGCCAATAGGATGTATTTCTTATTCTAGCAACACATGTCGGTAGGAACTAATGGTCTTATTTACAAATATACCTTCATATGTGTGACTTTATTCAGCTCTAGATGACCTTGTACCCACGATCTTTCTAAATTTCCAGTTTCTAATCATTGTGCCATTGCATGCCTTTTGACATGGCTGCACTGCGTCGCATTCTTTCTGTGTCGCATCCTTTCCTTCTATAGTGGCTTCTTCTTATGTTGTGGCTTCTTCTTCTGTCACAACTTCTCTTCTGTCATGGATTCTTCTTCTCCAAATTCTTCTTTCCTTAACCCCTTCCTCTTTATCTTCCTCTGTCGCACCTCATTTTCTTTATTTTCCTTCATCTTCTCTTCCTTCCTTCTTTCTATCGCTACCTATGTTGCATCTCCTCTATTATTTTGCTTTATCTCTTTACATACTTAAGCAAGGAAGTATGGGGTGTGAAGAATATCATGAACAAGGATTCCAATATCATGAAGGTTAAGTCCATCTTTAGTGAAAGTGATCTGACATTGTACATGAAGTATAAGAACACTATCATCACAAGGAATAACAAAGCATTAGCAACCATTAAATAAAATATTTTCAATGAGTTACAAAATAAAAAATTCGAGTCTCAATGCATTACTAAGATCAAGGAGATCAAGAAGAGATTTATTGAGTTTGTTGGGGACTATGACTAACATTTCAAGACTCTATTGAATTGACCAATTTTCTAGATCTAAGATGTGCAGTACCATGAATCATTCATCATGGGATTTATGCCCCAAAACCAATTTCCACTAACATAGAACTTAGTGTTGCAGCTGCAACATTTTCCCAAAATTCCAAAAAAAATTCGGGACCCTCCTTTGCTTAGATTAGTTTGATTTTCTTCTTTGAGTTGATCTAATAATGATTTCTCAGGAAGACTTTTCTTATGCTTGGATTGATCTACCACTTGTTTAAATTTTTCTTCTAACGCTTGAAAAAATCCAATGTTTGATCAAACTTCATCGTTGCTTTTTAAGGCATTTTCAACATGCTTGAATCAGAAGTTTATTTGGTTGGTGCTCCTGCCGTTGCGGAGAAATAACGAGTCTTGACTTCGAATTTTCTTCCGATGCGTTTGTTTTCACATCAGTTGCTTTTTGGGTTTGCATCGAAACTTTTATTACTTCTTCCTCCACAGTTGCAGACGGAAAACTGCTAACTCCCCCGATTATCGCTTTGACGTTGCGGGTCCCGCTTTGTTATTTTCGTCAATCCGTGAGTTGTGGGCTTCCGCCGTTGCGGTTGTGGAAAGCTCTATATTTTCCAGTCGTCTATTCATGTTAAAATACGGCATTGTGAAAGGTCGCGCACTTTATTATTCTGCCGTTGCGGCTGCGGAAGTCACTAACCTTCTGATGTTTAGTCATTTTTCTTCCGACTTAAATATTACATTGTGGACCATGTTTTCCTCTACGGTTCCACCGTTGCGTCTCTCGTTCAGCTTCCGCTCCAATGGGTTATTGTTGGTATCTCAGTTATCCCTGCAGATAGGTTAGCATTTTGGTCATCCAACGTTGCGGGAGGAGTTATGCTTTTCACATCCGAACTGTTTGTTTGCCACCGTCTGATTTATTGTTCACTCATCGTTGTGGTTGACTATATATATGGGGGGTTTTGTTTGATTATTCTATTGTTATTACTGACTGTCGCGAGCTGTCATTATCGTGCATTGTCGTTATCACGAATAGCGAAGGACCCCATTGTCGATACCCGCATCCAGGTGGCTCGACTGTGGAAGCTTGACTGCCCTTCTTCCCTCCGTCCACGTCGCATTTTCCCATTCCGTTCGAACTGTTGGTTGTTTTCTACGGTGGTTTGTTTCATTGGCCATTTTCCCTTGTCTCGTTAAGTTACATGCCTATATATTGGGGACTTTTTGTGGTGTTACTGTCCGCGGTGGGGGGGGGTCATTTTGACCCATAGAGTAATTTTTCCCCACCGCCGTTTTTCATGCGACCCTGTGCTTAGTGGATGAGGGGGTTTGGTGCTGACGGTCGTTACGCTGTCTGCACCAATCCACCTTGTGCGATGGTGTTTTGCAGGGGGAGGCTTTCATGGCCTTCCTGTGGCACTTGAAATGGTTTCCATCTCCCCCTTTGTTTTCATGCCACCCGCATCATCAAACCCCTAGCCGTTCTTTACCTGCACGGTTCCGCGCGACCCCATTCACGTTTAGTTTCAAACCCCAAGCCTGTGGAAGAAGATATGTCACTGCATGTAGTTTATTGGTCAGAATCACATCGGTAGTATTTTGTTAAAGCACTGCTGAAAAGCTTGAATATTTTCCATTGTCCTTCCCATGCAGCGCGATGACCATGGCGCCTGCAGAGAGTCGAATTTTATTTCATGTTAATGTAGATTTGTTTTCCGCCTTGAATTTTGTTGATAAAATTGTTTTGGTATCATATGGCAGTGTTAGCTTTGCATGTATTTGTCTCAATTAGCTCAAATCATCATGTTAAACATAGAAGAAATGACACACTGCACATTGTTGTCTCCAAGTTTGTCACTCAGCCGAAATGGCTTAATGTTACAATTTTATGGCAGGAAGAGTTCACAATGTCAAAGAGGCAAAAGAAGAAGGCCCATGTGGTTGAGGAAGAACCCGAAGTGGAGGTCATTACCAAAACTGAATACATATATGAGGACACCAAGTGTATATCCGGTGTGGAGCTAGAGTACCAATGGGGAGAGATATACCGGTTAATCACGCGCCGAGAGGTGCCAGATACGGGCATGGAAGAAGAGAGCATATATGCTAATATCGAGAGATCTTCACTCATGAAGATTGCCACCAGACCAGAGCTGTTCCCATGCTCTGAAGTAATTGGTTGGATTCTGCCCCGGGTAGATGTAACCACAATGATCTTGGAGAATGTTGAAAAACAGGGCTATGTTGCATATAGCCCAGGATATGTAGCTCTATCCTACCACTTGCCAGAAGCACAAGTATATCTATCTGTTGATTGGTTGAATAATAGTAGAATGGACCTTGTAGAGACCCTGAAAAGGATGCTGTTATCAGGAAAGCATTTCAGAACCAGAGCAACAGGAGACTATGATACAATAAGCTTAAGGGCCCCATACAGGTTCATAGCTTTGATGCTTAACAGGATTTTTGGAAGAGCAAATGGCAGGTTATTCAAACTGGAATGGATGCCAATCATTTTTTATGTTGCAACCCAGGGGACAATTTTCAACTGGTCCAACATTGTATCAAATAGTCTTTCAGCTTGCATGGCCTAGAATTTGGGAGGAGTGTCTCAGAAAAGGTCTGAATTCTATATGAGTTCCATACTTGTTGATTGTATATTGTGCAATCAAGCTTTCCCCAGCTTCAGGTGCATCTGGGACATGGAAATAATGCCTATCTATTCTACCTATAAACCACTGTGGGGACACAAGTATCACAACCATTACCGAGAGGTCTGTGAATAGTTCATCATGGCCTTGCATACGCTCATGTTCCTGAAGGAGTGTGATTGCATGTCAGAGGAGGCGCTGCAAGTAATGGAAGAATATGCTGACTACTATCTAACTGAAGATGGGCTTTACTTCAGAATGTTTGGAGGTTCAAGAGCACCCTCACTGCTGCCCAAATATGCTACTGACTACATCATTCACAAGGAGGCTATTAGGAAAGTCTTCTTGGATGGCATAGGGAGCTTCTTGTTTGAGCATAAGAAGGCTGCCTATCCTCCTTTTCCCTTCAAGTTAGGAAGTTACAGGTTCACTAGGGTGAAGAAAGCTAATGAATTTGTAGAAGAGATGGAAAGGTTTCATTTTGGTGAGATGCCTTTCCATAGGAATGACTCCCGCGGTATAGTAGCTAATCATTGTAAAGAAAAAAACATACATTTTTAGTATACCCACCATTGGGATAGAGAAGAATCAGTCTTTCAAAGTGCCTTGAACATGACAGCATTGAGGAGAAGTTTCTAGAATAAGATAATCACCAAAGGTGGGAAGGGAGATGAGCAAGAAAAATATGAGGAAGAAGCCAGGAAAAGAAATAAGGAATCCCAGAGGTTGGCACAAGAAGCTGCAGGGTGGCTGCACACAGAAGAGGAAGAGAAAAGAAAAGTTGCACAAGAAGTAGCTATAAAGGTAGAGGAAGATGCAAGGAAAGAATAAGAAGAAAAGAAAAAGAAGCTCGATGAGGAGCTACAAAAGAAAGAAGTAGAAAGGCTAAAGCTGACTCAGACAGGGACAAAACAGTCAGCTTCTGACACAGCTGGAGGGCGGACCCAGGACGTGGAGAACCCGGAGGTTCAGGACCCACAAGTACCCACTGCCAGCACATCCATGGTCCCCACACTCAAGCTGGTCCCTTTTGTACAGAAGGTGGGTGAAGAAATACCTGATTTTAACATTGTTTTCTATGACAAGGCAATAAAGAGGATAGTGAAGAGAACAGAAAGGAAGGTTGAAACAGGAGGTCTTCCTGGTAAAATGATAACGCATACACCCTTTGTGTTGGGAACAGACTGAGATCCAAAATTCACCATCAGAGTAGGAGCTGCATTATTCCAAGCTTCAGAGGATAATGTGGAAAAGATTATGACAGACTTGGAGCTATCCAAGAAATCCTCTGCTCAATTGAAAGACACCTTGATAAAAGAGAGAGAGGAAAATAATAGGCTGAAGAGAAAGTATGAGGACATGAAAGAAGAGATGAAGTCTTCAAAGAATGAACTGTAGCTCCTCCAAGTGGAGAGACAAGTTAGGGAAACTACCCAGGAGTGTCTGGAGAGAGTGCAGCGAGGGTATCAAGAGCTCCAAGTGGAAAAGGAATAGATTCTAGGAAAGGTAGAAGATTTGGAGCAGCAAAATATCATCTTGGAGGCCAGTGAGATGCACGCCCAAGAACAGGAAAAGAAACTTCAAGAGCAGGTCACTTCTCTAACAACTGCTCTAGAAGAAGCAAGATAGCAGCAGGTCAATCTACAACCGTTCAAAGAGCATGTGTTGGCACAAAAGGCCAAGATGCTGCAGCTGCAGACTCCCATAGAAGAGGATAGATGTAGAGTTCTATAGATAGATGGCCGATTAGAGGAAATCTTGGAAACCTCCTCTTACTTTGTGGATAGATCTCAAGACGTCCTTGAAGTCCTAACTGCAAGAATGGCGAGGCTGGAAAATAATGAAGAAACTCCAACAGAGTTGCCATCAAAGGATAAACAGGCCCTCAAGTGGGATTATGACTTACTAGAATTTGCTATAAATACCGCAGAGGATTTCAAGAAAGCCATTAAGAAGATGAAAGGAGCATGCACGAAGTTTTTCAGAAGGCTCCTTATTACCTACAACCAGTGCCAAATAGAGGCCGAGCATAAGCTTGATGTTTTCCCAGACCACAACTCATTTGTGGAGAAGTTGCAGAAGAGATATCAAGAGGAGGAAGCCAAAGTACAACATATTAAAGCCCTGAATGATCAGATCTTAAGGAGCAAAGTAGATCATTCAGCCATCAGTGTGCAACTTTTGGAGGATCAGCTTTGGTTGAGCACAGCCATGATTGAGGCTATAAAGAATCAGGCTGCGAAGTTTGAGATTAACATTCAGTTTTTGGAGCCTTGTGCGTTTGAGGGCATTGCCTCTGAAGCTTTGGCATGGAAGAAATTTCTCGATGCCCAAGTGGGACCTTCCTCGTAAAGGATTGGTCACTTTTTGTAATATGTAATGGTTTTAAATATTTGAGGTAGATGAACTATTGGTAGGCGAGAAGTTGGGAAGACCAAAGGTCACTTTTGGGCATCCCAACAGTCTCTCCCTTTTGTATAAATATAGAAGACTTAGAGGGAAAAGGGGATTTTTCCCAATTGGACATGTAAAGCAATATTGTAAGAAGAACTACTTTTTTTTGCAATAAAGAGTTATTGTTTCCCTGTTGGAGAAATATTGGTGGGACTTTCAAATGTTATGCTGTGGATGGCTGAAAGATGAACTATTTTGGTTTTCCATCTTTTTTTCCATTAACCATGAGATCGTTCTAACTCTTAGAACCTATGTTCTTGTTTAGATGATTTCTGGTTTATTTTGTGGAATTACCACCATGAGTAATGTATGCTTTTCATAAAACAATTGGCTATTTGATTGTTGAAATATCTTTAATCATTCATGTTTTGTAAGAAGAAACATCAGCTACCTGTCATTTCTCTTTATAATGTGTGCACAATACACATTACTCATAAATAAGTTACAATTTGGATCCCCGGGGATAGATATATAGTTTACTTCATTCCTGCATATGTGACTTAGATGCTTGTGAGTGCTAAGACGAGAGGTAAGAACTTGCACATCACGTTGTGACTGCTCCCTGCATCCTTATCACCCTGCATTGTTAATTAGGCACTTGCATCTCATACATTAAGTCAAAAATACAAAAATACACGTTGGACTAGGCCGCAACTGGTAAAACCTTTGTTTTTGTTACTTGACCTACGGTAGCTGGACCGCAAACCAGACGGATTCCCTATACCAAACAGTCACGGGCTAGTTGGGAACGTTGACTGGGGAGAATCCCTTGCTGTTGTTGCCTACAAATTCCCAGGCCTCAACAATTTCTGGCACTAGAAGAAGGGATGCCAGTGCATGGCTGGCCGTAGAAACTTATTTTCCCAAGATTACCCCACCAGCAGATATCTGGAAGCTTTTAACCTGACCAAATTAGACTTACCGGTTTGTTCTACCATTGAAGCAGGTAAACCTGGTTTCATCTTACATTACTCTTTGCTCAGACGCTTGTTCTTATACCTATGCTCATGGTTGGTTTGATTGTGAATCAGCCCAACCCATTGCTGGCTTGGAGAGCTAGATCACCTCTGAACCTAACACCTCCTTTGCATAACCTACCGTAATCTTTTGACAAGCTGCTCCCTAAGTTTGACCCCGAGGAAAGGATTGCTGTAGATGACCATTTGCAAAGTTTCTATTTAGCAATTGAAGGGATAAGGGCTGGGGAGTATGAAGATGTGGTCTGTAGATTATTCCCCTATACCCTTAAAGGAGTAGCGACATCCTGGTATTTCGGTTTTTCGGTAAACTCTATTCCTGATTGGGACACTTTCGAAAGAATGTTCAGAAGGAAGTAAACAGCCCAAAAGACACATGCATCACTAATGAAAGGTCTTGGTTTGTTAAAAAAAGAGAAGAATGAGAAGGTGCATCATTCTACTCAAACATTTTCAACATACCTAAAGAACTTTTCTGAAACTAACAGACCCTCAGACAAAGTCTTAATTGAATACTATACCTTAGCCTTAGGACCTGAGCTCGCCATGTTTGCCAAGATGAAAGCCAAACCTACGTTGGTAGAAACTTACGAAGAAGCAGAAAGGGTAGAGGCTGAAAAGGAAAGTATGGAAGACTATCCCAAGCAACCTAAGGAGAAAACCATCAGGAGAAGAACCTTGTTGCTACCTAGACCTAAAGAGGAGCAATCACATGAGTTTGAGGGAATGCTGAAGATGATTCAAAAACTATCCAACTGAATAGTAGATCTGGAGAAAGAAAGGGAAACTCAGAAAACTTACAAACCATACTATCCAAAAAGAGAGGATAGCAACCAATCGAGAATACCTCCACCAAATTTAGCATCAATGAGCATAATAGAGGTGGGGGGGGGGGATAATTTCTGCACTTTTCACCAACAACCTCATTCTGAAAAGAAGTGCCCTCAATGGTTAAATTCGATGACATTGGTGATGAATAAGTTGTTGGACTCTAAATTGACTGAAGACAGTGATGATGAAGAAGAGAAAAACCAGACCATAGAGAAACAAGATAATGATACCATGTTCTTATGGAATGGTGTCTCACTGTTCAACACAGAAGACAATGCTCTCAAGTTTGAATACACACCTACAACAACAAAAGATACGGAACTAACAATTAAGGACAATGCAATAATTTCAAAGATTAAAAGATTGCAGGAGAATGTCAAAAGACAGGTCGATGTGAAGGTTAAAGATAAAACACTTGAAGTCACTACTGTCAACCAGGAGGTCGAGCTAATCAGTGAGCATGTCAAACCTGTAGAAGAACCTGTAGGTGTTAATGAGGGAAGCACTAAAGAAAATGAAGAGCTTAAAAAGGATATACCCACTCAAAACCAACCAGGAGAAGAAGAAAAAGAACCAGGTTGGGAAGAAAAAGCTGACACCCCACCTTTTCTTTTGACCCTAGAAATGCTGAATCATAATGTGTATAATTGCTTGGTAGATTCTGGATCAGTGGTGAATGTTATGCCCCTTGAGGTTTGCAAAAAGATTAATGGACAGCCAAAATCCACACCTTGGGAAGTAACGCAATTAGATAGCACAGGTGTCAAAGTAGTAGGTGTTATACAGCTAAATGGCACCTCTCCGTCCGAGTGCTGATATCCCTCATGTCGGCACACAAAAGGACACTTATGGATAGAGGTTTTCCCATTTCCACTATACCTTGGCTCATTAGGAAATACATTGCCTATATGCCCAGCTGATTACTTTGCTATTTTGTGATTTTGAGTTGCATACGCGACTATCTCTACTGACATGTCGCGCATCATGCACGAGTCTCATGTTTAGCAGATCGCGCATACTTGTATGTGTGGGTTGCCTTTGTACAGAGTCACGTATCATACGCGGGTTTCTCTACTACACACCCGGGTATGCCTTCCTCAAAATTAATTTTTAAAAATATGAGTTAATGGGAGATTAGTTTATTCATTTACCTTAATCCCATTAACTGCTGCAACCTCCCTAACCTTCGAGAACTGCCTCCTTTCATCCATATAAATAGAGGCCTTGGGGAGGGGGTTAGGAGATATACTTGGAGAGCAAAGTTTTGCTAGTGGATTTTCTACAGAATCTTTGGAGCAGAGAAACTCAGAGTCCTTTGGTGATAGAGGAGTCCCTTTTTCAGACATTGGGTTGTAACCTAAACTCCCTCTATTATTGTTAATAAAACAGATTAATTCTTCCATATTGTGTTTCATGTGTTGTAGATTGGTAAATGCTTTTATTTCATTATAATATATGCTTTGCCTAACCTGCATCTTTATATATGAATTCTATTGTTCTGGAAGAGTCTTTGTTAACAGGTTGAAGGAGGAATTACCCTGGAGATCTTAGGAGCAAAGTAAAGAGGAAGAAGCTAGCTTGGATCAACCTTCGTATAATACAAGTAAGTTCCTATTACTTTCCTATTTCCTATTTGTTGCTTCTAAAGTCAAATTTCCTGCAAGTGTTTAGAGTATGTCGGTAACCCCCAGACCTAGGTTATTAGGTAAATTATCCATTACAACAGAACTGGCGACTCCACTAGGGATGCCAAGTCTGCTTTAGGTCTTTTTCTGTTGTCCTGACCAGTGATTGCTCGAAGTCTTGCTTGTGATCTTTTTCCTATTTTCTTACATACTTACAGCATTTGAAAGTCTTGGTTTTTCTCTGCTTTCTGAGAAATTTTTATGCCCATGCACGGGTTGTCTGTCTAGACAGTCGCGTATTGTAAGTTGAATTCGCGGGTTGTCATATAGAATAGTCGCGTATCATTCGCGACCTGCTCTACTACACAGTCGCGTATACTCCTGAAGACTGTGATTTTTTGTGTCGAAGTTTGCTTGTTCTTTGGCCTTCTATAAGTCCTGTTTTCGGTTAAGACTTTCTGTAAGAGTGTTGTATAGTTGTCTGAGTATATCCGGTGATCACATATCAGTGCTTTTTGAAGCCCTTGGGTTCCTTTTACTTGTCTTTATTTACTGTCTGCATCTGGAAACTTTCTGGCCTGTTTGGGTTGATTGGGGTGAGTGCCTGAGTCTTGATCAGTGATCAGGGTCTTAGACTCTATCTGTCCAGTCTGATTTTTGTCAGTTATTGGTTTGCACTTGCTGGTTTTAAAGTCTGCAGTGATTTCTTGATCATTGTCTGCACCCAAGTTGAGGTCTCAGTCTGCCTTTCTTGCTAACTTTTGGTCCTGTATGCCTGTTAGTTCCAGTTTGTGTCTTTTTTACAGTTCATAAGTGTCAAGTTTACTCAAGCATTGCATTTACACATGCATAGTAGTTTTTTGAGCAGTTTTTTAAAGTGAAAAAAAAACAAAACATAGTTATCTTTTGCATTGTAATTTCTGCATAAAGTAGTGTTTGATTTTTTCAGTTTAAAGAATTTTTATCTCAGAAAAATAAAAAAACATATAGGCTTAGTTTCTCTTATTTAGTGCTGTTAGTTCATCAACATATTTGAAAAATGAAAAGAAGTTTGTTTTATAGTGATAGTTTGCTGTGAATGCACTTTTAATTTCATTTACTTTCTGCTGAGTCAAAACACCATACGTTTCATGCACAACCGCTTCCTTTGAGTAAATAACAACCCTTAAAATTAACGCTTAAATTTAAAATCTATTAGTAAGTTTTTATTTTTAGGGTCTTCCACCTACTAGCTTAGGCTAGGTTTGTGGGCTAGGAAGTGTAAACTTCCCACAAACTATAAACTCAAACGTAGTCAGCCATTCATTAGGTAAATCCTTGGTTCTACCGCTATATCTGGGAAGCTCCTCTCAAACAGGAGTTAAGCACGAGGCCGCGTGGAGGCTTGGACAGAGGGGATAACCCCCCGAATCCTTGTCAAAACGTAACCCAGGACTTTTACGCATCTGAGGATTCTGTCTTGGTAGAATTTCAGGCTGAGCTACCCTGCTCATGCGTACGAGACCGGCTTGCGACTGTCCCCCCAGACAGTAGGTATTGTCAAGGTAACCTTTAGTCTCTTGTATTTTAGGGCTCATACACAGGTAAACCGGAAGGTTATTTCTGGTTGACCTTGAACGGACTTGGAAGGTAACCCTTGTGGAAAGTGTAGGAGGGCGGTTGGGTGATTCCTCTGCTTGTGCCTGAGAACCCCTCAAGGACGCCAAGTAACTGTTCATCGGCCTTCTTCTGGAAGGTATATCTTTATAGCTTGTTTTTGCTTGCTTGAGACTCTAGGATCTTTTAGTGTATGCTCTGTGGATTTGCTTGTGATTAGTCTGACCTTAGGGTGTGGTTTGTTTGAGTCTTAATTCTGGAGGACCAACTGCATAGAAGGTCAAGAAGGTTGAGAAACCTTCCTCCTCTCACATCACTGGAACCTCCACCTTTACCCCAAAGGAGGAGACTAAGCACAGGTGGTTCATTTGAACCAGTAGGAACTAGTGAGGTTCTTGGTGAACCTGAGTTAATAGCTAACCGCTTTGATTTAGATACAGTCGAGATAGAAGAGTTGCAAGCTGACGAGTTTGCAAGAAACTATAATACCCCCCTTGACTGATTTGAACGATCCAGTGATCGTACAGGTTAGACCCTTTATTTCACCAGTGTTAGGTGTACCTGTAGGTAGAGCTATGTCTTCTGAAGGAGAAAGTTCATTTGTTTTCACCTCAACCCTTCCGGTTGAAGGGGTACTACCTCCCCTAGTTAGTACCCCTAGATCTAACTTACCTTCCACACCTTTAACTCCAGCAAGTAGGGTGGTCCAACCCCCTGTTTACTCGAACATTGGAAGTATGTCTGGTGATATGGCTACTGGGATTCCCAGTATACCTACAATACCTTCTTCTTTCCCTTACCCTACCAACAGTGGTCCGGTGGGATCCTCGGCCTTTTTCCAAGGATTCCCTTGGAATGGGGGGCACATACCCCCATCCAGTCCTTATGTAGGTCCACCTCCTTCATATGTAGGAGTACAGTTTGGGGGAAACACCTCTTATGGGCAGAGCTTCCAAACCCCTATTTCGGTCCCATATATGAGCTCTCCCTTCTCTTTGTTTAGTGGAGGGATATCTGCTCCAATCTTTCAGACCCCTACTTCCATGGGGATGGCCCGAACTAATTATACTACACTTCCCACCCATAATCCGGTGGCCTACGGATGGACCCCTTTTCAAAGAAATATTCCCACTTCACAACCGATGTCTGGGGGAAACCCCTCTTTTACCTTTGGGCATTCGGGGGTAGGACCCTCGAATCCCCAAGTTGGCACATCTAGTACTCCGGTTAGGCCAAAACTTCCCTTTATGGAAACTTTGAACTTGCCAGACTTATCCAAATTGATGAATGATCCGGTGAGGCATGACCCCACGTGGCCACCTGTTCCCACCAAGCTGCCTTCAGACATCCCTAAATTTGAAGGTAAAGCTGGTGAAGATCCTGGGGCACATGCCACCACCTTTCACCTATGGTGTTCTTCCAACTCATCGAATGAAGATTCAGTGAGATTAAAGCTGTTCCAGAGGACTTTAATTGGCATTGCAGCAAAATGGTACATCGAATTGCCTTCTACTTCCTTTAGTAGCTTCTGGGACTTGGCTACTTCTTTCCTTAGCCACTTTCAGCTTCTAGTCCGATACGATTTTGGAATAGACTTGTTGTCCACTTTCAGACAAAACAAGGCTACACATATCTCGGACCATATCCAAGAATGGCAGAGGCGATAGAGCCTTATTAAAGCTACCATCCCTCCTGAGTTTTTATTAGAATGGTTCCTTAAATCTTTATTGCCCTATATATCTAAGGATGTTTCTACATCAGGAGTGACTAGTGAGGAAGAAGCCATACTCAGGGCCCAGCAGTTAGACTTGATATATTCACAGTCTGGGATCTTATACGAGATTATCCTTGAGGCACCAAGGCCTTCTCATGAGGCCAAGAAACCTAAGCCTGGACCCCATGCTGATGGTGTGGTTGGGTCCATCAGTTCTCCCACTGTAGAGTCTTTGACAAAACAAATTCAACAATTGTCTGTCAAATAGTCTGCAGCGGAGGCAGCAAAGGCTGCCCCCTCTCCCCAAAATGCAAATGTATTTGCTCAATCTTCTCAAAAGGGCAATCAACAGTCCGGCGGTAAGAAGAAGAAGGGCAAAAAAGGAGAGGGAAACCAAAATCAAAACAAGCCCAAGCCCGCAAACAATGCTGATGGGGGTAAGAAAGATAAAAAGAAAGTCAAGTTTCCTTGTAAGTTGTGCCAGGGAGACCATTTGACCCACCTTTGTCCCCTCATGGAACAAGCTCAAAAGCTGTTGAAAACTCAACCAACGGCTGTCCTAAAGGATCCTTTTCCCCAAGGGCAGAATTCCGCATCAGCTTCTACTATAGCAGGGGGCAGTAGTCAAACTGCTCCTGACCCGAATTATATCAACATGGTCAGATCCTCTACTTTATTGCAAACCAGGAACAAGAACTATGAGAAGGAGAAAGAGACTCCTGAGACGGAAAAAGCTGTAGGTGAACCTTCCAACCCACTCACTATAGAGAAACCATTGGAAATAATGCCAAAGATACCCAAAGGTGTCTTTAAGAATACTTTGCATAATCCAAATAGGGATGCTTCCAACTACTCAGTGGTTGAAGATTTAGCCCAAACCCCATGTGCAATGTCTGCTTTGGAGGTGCTTCAGAGTTGTCCCGCTTAGCGGGATGCCCTTTTAGCGGCTCTAGGTAGTATGGACTCTTCGAGTCTCACAGCGAATTTTTTTCTGTCTGATGTCAAAATTCGCCTTCCTTATCATGTAGCCCTATCTATAGATGTTGTCCATGGTGGTAAGACCATTGGGCGAGCTGTCATTGATGAGGGAGCCTCCACATGTGTCATGTCCTTGGCATGCTGGAAAGCTTTAGGATCCCCAGAGCTGGTCCCATCAACCACTTTACTTACTGCTTTCGATGGAAGATCTTTCCGTCCACATGGTATCTTGCCAGCTTTCGAGATTAAGTTAGCAGGCAAAGCAGTCTCTGTTGAAGTCGAAGTGATTGATGCTCCATTAGACTACAATTTGCTTTTGGGGAGGAATTGGACTTATGCAATGACTGCAGTTGCATCGGCTGTTCTTTGTGTCGTGGTATTCCCACATGAGGGCAAGTTGGTTACTGTTGACCAACTTGATTTTACTCGAAAGGGCCGTTTAGATTCTAAAGATTCCAATGTACCATTGGTTGATCAGGCCAAGCCTGCTCAGAGCTTGGGGGCTGGATTGTACACATCTTTGATGGGAACATTTGACATCCCAGCCCTGATTAACTATATCGGTTCCACTAGTGTGGGGAATTCCATCACTTTGGTGGTGGATAGGACTGATCCATGGGTTCTCCCAACCCCCCAGGAACCGGAAGTGCCCTTATCAGCAGTGGAAGTGGCATATCAAGCTGTTACCCAAGCCACTGTTGATTCTATGCCAGATCCTCTAACAGTCTCGGATGATCTGGATGAAGTCTACTTGCCCGCATGGGCGGAAAACTCTTTGCATTCCATCGATTGCTTAGAAACTGCTTTACCTTCCGATGAAGCCATTCTGGAAGCTATGTGTGCACGTGAGAAGATATGTGAGGATCTTCATCACCGGTCTTATTTCCTTCCAGAGCTAAGAAAGATCGAAAACCAAGAGTTTCATGTGAGACTTCCTGGAGATGTTGATGTACCTGTCAACCCTTTGCCTAGGGAAGGGGTGTTTTCCGAGGGGAATATGGCAAACATTTCCGCTACTATACCCATCAACATTTCCATTAACCCAGATATCGTGGAAAATATCTATATAGGAGCAAACTGCTCTCCAGAGGAGATTGCTATCTATACGACCCTTTTCAAGGAATTCCGCGATGTCTTTGCTTGGTCATATGAGGAGATGCCAGGAATTGATCCATCTATTGTCCAGCATGAGATCCATACTTACCCTGATGCCAAGCCGGTTCAGCAGAAATTACGCCCCGTGAACCCGCGTAAAGCAGCAGCTGTGAAAGCAGAAGTTGAGAAGCTCTTGAAAGCTGGCTTTATATATCCTATTGCTTTGACTGAGTGGGTGTCCAACCCAGTTCCTGTTGACAAAAAGCAAGGGACTATTCACGTATGTACTGACTTTCGAGACCTTAACAAAGCTTGTCCCAAGGACAATTACTCCACACCATTCATTGATCAGATCATTGATGCTTGTGCGGGGAGTGAAGTCTTTTATTTTATGGATGGTTTTTCCGGCTATAATCAAATCCAAATCAAACCGGAAGACCAGCATAAAACTACTTTTATTTTCCCTTGGGGTACATTCGCTTATAGAAAAATGCCTTTTGGATTGAAAAATGCAGGGGCAACCTTTCAAAGAGCCATGAACTTTGATTTTCACGATATAAAATCCATTGTCGAGCCTTACTTAGATGATCTAACTGCACATTCTTGCAAGAGGATTCAGCATCCTGATCATTTGAGGTTGATTTTTGAGAGATGCAGATACTACAAAATTCGCTTGAATCGCCACAAGTGCGTTTTCTGCGTCGAGTCAGGGAGATTACTAGGATTTATTGTTTCAAGCAGGGGCATTCAGGTGGATCCCCTAAAAGTTGAGGCTATTGTAAATCTGCCTCCTCCTCTCACACTCAGGCAACTTCAGAGTCTACAAGGAAAGTCTAACTTCCTTCGATGTTTCATCGTTAATTATGCCAAGATCACAAAAGGTTTCATGCGCCTGCTTAAATAGGACACCCCATTTGTATGGGATGAAGCTGCACAACTCGCGTTCGAGGCATTAAAGAAAGCCTTGTTGTCGGCTCCTTTGTTACGCCCACCAGATTATTCTAGGGATTTCATATTGTATCTGGCCGCGTCAGAGTCTACCATTGGAGTAGTACTTGTTCAGGAGAATGATATGCTCGTTGAACATGTTGTTTATTATCTTAGCCATGGTTTGGTTGGGCCTGAGCTTAAGTACTCTCATGTCGAGAAGTTAGCCTTAGCGGCTGTCTATGCTATACAGAGGTTGCGGCACTACATCTTACTGAGGACCACTACTGTAGTGGCGGATGTAAACCCTTTCCAGTATTTTTTATCCCGACGCATTGTTGGGGGAAAATTCAACAAGTGGATAGTCATTCTCCAAGAGTTTGACTTGGTTTTCCAATCCGCTAAATCAAAAAAATCCTTAGTGTTTGCTGAGCTTATAGCAGAATTCCCTACGGAAGATGATGTAGTGATTCAAGATGACTCATTCCCAGATGAGCACATCTTCCTTATAGCCACCTCCGATCCTTGGTACGGAGATATTCTTATATATCTCCAGACTTCGAAGTGTCCTGCCGCTTACCCTAGGGAGGATCGACGTAAGCTAAGACTTCATGCAAAAAATTACCTCATAATAGGAGATACTTTATATCGGAGAGGGGTAGATTCAGTCTTGCGTTGCTTCCTTACTCATGAGGAAGCGGAGGTTGTCCTAAATGATTCTCATAGTGGAGCATGTGGGGGTCATTTATCTAGGTTAGCAACGGCCCAGAAAATCTTATGTGCCGGTTATTTCTGGCCCTCAATCTTTAAAGATTGTGTGGAAGCTGTGAAGCGCTGTCATCCATGTCAGCTCTATACCAGAAAAATGCGGTCACATCCTGCTCCCTTGTTTCCCGTAGTCTCGGTAGGCCCCTTCATGAAGTGGGGGATTGATTATATGACATGCAACCCAGCCTCGGCTGGGGGGCACAAATACATCATTGTCGCTGTCGACTATTTCACAAAATGGGCAGAGGCAATGCCTACTTTTAAGGAGGACGGGGAAACAACAGCTTTCTTCATTTTCAATCAGATTATTGCTAGGTTCGGTATTCCAAAGGTGATTGTCACTGACCATGGCAGTCATTTCCAAAATAGCATGATGACAGAACTGACCACCATGCTCGGATTTCGACAAGAACACTCTTCTCCCTATTATCCGCAAGCAAATGGTCAGGTTGAGGCTGTGAATAAGACTTTAAAAACCATTCTTAAACGTACTATTAATACAGCCCGCTCCAATTGGCACATTATGTTATATCTATCTCTTTGGGCTTATCGAACCAATGTCAAAACTGCTACGAGTTTTTCCCCCTTCCAACTCGTTCACGGGGTGGAAGCTATTACTCCGATTGAATGCGAAATCCCATCCTTACAGATAGCTATTCATGTGCTACCTGATACGATTGAGCTTGAAGAACGGTTTTTACACTTAGAACACCTCGATGAACAGCGTAGAGATGCGCTGACTGTGAACCAGGCTCATAAAAATAGGGTTAAGACTCAATATGATAAATCGGTTAAGCCTAGGATTTTCTCTGAAGGGGATCTTGTCTTGCTCTGGGACCAAGATAAAGAACCTCTGGGGTCAGGTAAATTCAAGGCCATGTGGCTCGGACCCTATGTCGTATCTAAATTTTTAAGTAAAGGCGTATATGAATTAATAGATTATGATGGGAATAAGCTGCCTGAGCCTAGAAATGGGCTCTACCTGAAGAAGTACTACGCTTAGGCCTAGCACTTTTTCTTGTATATTAGTGTATGTATTTTATGTACATTAGGTTGTTAGTTTTGTTTTTTATACGATCTGCTGGTTGTTGCAGATGTCTTCTGGAATGTATGTAGGTTTCGCTGATGGCGCCAGCCGTCACACTTGTAACCTAGCTTCGGCAGCATGGGTTATCTATTCTCCCACAGGACAGCTTGTTGCCATGGGTGGCGCTTGCCTAGGTCCTGCTTCTAATAATGTTGCTAAATATAGGGCGGTTATTGAGATTTTATGGGATGCATTGTCACGTGGTATTACCCAGCTTGAAGTTCGTTTGGATTCCCAGTTGGTTGTCTCCCAGCTCAATCGAGCTTAACAGGTACGAAACCCTATATTGTTACGTCAGTTCATGAGAATTCGTTCATTGGAAAGGAATTTTGAAGTTATTACTTTTAATCATATTCCAAGGAGCCAAAATTCATTACCTGATGCATATGAAAATTACA
>LPNX010231816.1:71641-85164 GCA_001517045.1 Pseudotsuga menziesii | reverse complement strand
CATGAGCATGTACTAGTTCGGGCTCAATAAATCCACGGATCAGTGTATCAAGCATTATTTTCCCATCTCTTCAAGCTTGTTAAAAAATGAAGAGGGAACCGATTTGTCTTTCCTTGACTCATTAAAATTTAACAGGGAAGGAAAGGAAGAAGTTTTCACCTATTTTCAGTAATGGCAGCATGTCATCCTTGAACATAGCACTCTTTGCTTTCCGATATCCATGTTTCAGTGTACATCTGTGTTCAGCTATCACTTCGAGTTATGCTCCTCCTCTTGTTCTTTATACCTGGGGAATCTGATCATGTCTCCTACATGACAGATAAGTCTAGTTGTCCTATCTATCTATTATATGCTGCCTTGGGTCATCTCTGTGTTGTGTTCACTGTTCAAGGATTCTTCCCACTATCTGCTTTATAGCCTGATCCCATCACCGTTATATCTGTTATCCTTTTACTTGTGTCTACCTTCTTTTTCCCAGTTCCTCGTCACTCTTGTGATCCGTTGGAGGATCTATTGCCTTCCCTATCACAGTATGGTTCAGTTTCAGCACTTCTTGATGACAAAGACCTAGAGTTTGACGGTAGTACCTCTGGAGTCACTTCCATCATTGGTGAACTCCTTTGCTTCAATTGTCAATTATCATCTATTGGTTGACAAACTGTTGAATCCTTTCCATGTTCGACTTCAGCTTACCCTTATTCACATGGCTTGGATTGTACTTGGTTCTTTGGGATCCTGTATGAAGACCTTAGTTCTCACTTATGAACTAAGTTGCGCAAGACTATGTCCAGTTACTATATCCAGCTTCCAGATTTTTGAAGACTCATCATTATTGTATTGTGGCTTTGATCCACCTTTGTACATACGTGGTTTTACCCGTATTATATGATGTACTCTCATATTGTAAAGGATCTAGTGTTCCAGTAAATTGAACATAGCATCCTCAGATATAGCTTTGTATATGACATTATTATGTATTGGTTTCAGGTACTCCTTCTGCTCCACTGGACTTCTGAGTTTCTCCAGAGTTATATATTATAATGTATTTCGGCCATCGTTCCCCTCTGACCTCACACATTAGGGGGCATCTGTTATACAGCTAAATGGCACCTCTCTGTCCGAGTGCTGATATCCCTCATGTCGGCACACAAAAGGACACTTATGGATAGAGGTTTTCCCATTTCCACTATACCTTGGCTCATTAGGAAATACATTGCCTATATGCCCAGCTGATTACTTTGCTATTTTGTGATTTTGAGTTGCATACGCGATTATCTCTACTGACATGTCGTGCATCATGCGCGAGTCTCATGTTTAGCAGATCGCGCATACTTGTATGCGCGGGTTGACTTTGTACAGAGTCGCGTATCATACACGGGTTTCTCTACTACACACCCGCGTATGCCTTCCTCAAAATTAATTTTTAAAAATACGAGTTAATGGGAGATTAGTTTATTCATTTACCTTAATCCCATTAACTGCTGCAACCTCCCTAACCTTCGAGAACTGCCTCCACTAGTGGAAAATGAGAGATTAGTGACCAGGAGACCACAATTTTTGGTCACCACATTTTTTTTCAAGGGATAAATGACCAAAATTGATAAATTTAAGTGAGCTAACTAAAAAAGACCAAGATAAATGACCACTTTTGGTCACGAGATAAAAACCAACTTAAAACGACCAAGATAAATGACCAAATTTGGTCACGAGATATCTAGACTAAAAATGACCACATAACAATTGGTCATTTATTTGGTCATTTTTAGTTGTCACTCTCGCAATGAAAAAAATTACAAATTTGACAATGAATTTTTACATTTTACTAAATTCTAACATATATGTAATATATATTTACACGTCCCTATATTAATTAAACTGAATTAATGCAACCCAACTATATGTTAATTTGGACATGACCTTGGCACATAAAAAAACCCACTAAACCTTGGCATATAATGTTAATTATAAGGCTAATTTGCATGACCTTGACATATAATTATAGTTTTTATAGGCTAATTTGAACACGATCTTGGTACCTTGGCTAATTAAATCGGTGGAATCCACGTCAGTTAAAGGGTATTTTGCTATTTGGACCAGTGGTCGTTATAGAAAAAATTATATTATCTAGACTTTAGAAGATCGATTCATATAATATGGGAGCGATAAACATTTTCATCATCATATTATGCACTCAAAATGGGCTCAATTCACATAATAAACTCAATTCACATAATGAACTCAATCCTAGCATTAATATAACCTACAAGACATTTGTGGGTAACAAAAACATGTTGACCATGCTATGTCGACCATCTACTCCATGGACATTTTGTACTCATCTATCTATTGTTTATTAAAATAATATAAATATATGAACTCATTAAAGTTAATATATAAATTAGTTTACCATATAAATTTTTTAAATTAAAAACCTATAAATATTACATACAAAATAATTAATACAAAACATTTTTTCTAACACATATTTATATTAAAAACCTATAAATATAACATACAAAATAAATTAATACAAAACATTTTTTCTATAACACACACATATATAATAAAAATACATTTAATACAAAATAGTATTATACCAATATAACAATAATAACAATATATTGTAACAAACTATACAATATTATAAAAAAACTATATTATCGATCTAAACATAATATTTTTTATATTAAAAACCTGTAAATATTACATATAAAATAATTAATACAAAACCTATTTTCTAACACATAAATTTATATTAAAAACCTATAAATATTACATACAAAATAAATTAATACAAAACATTTTTTCTATAACATTTAATAGAAAATAGTATTATACCAATATAATAATAATAACAATATATTGTAACAAACTATACAATATTGTAAAAAAACTATATTATACATCTAAACTCCATCGACAATATGGAACAAATTTGGTACTAAATACTCCTACATTATGGACTAACCATGGGAAAGTGATTAATAAAAATGGACCTTGCATACCGTGAACTAGCCAGATAGCGCCAATGATTAATGATGGGCATATTTTGCAACCCTGCACCAGTTCAAGCACCCCGCCAAATCGATATTGGGTCCCATATTTCCCTTTGGATATTTTGCAACCCCTGCACCAGTTCACGCACCCCGCCAAATCGATATTGGGTCCTATATTTCCCTTTGGTACGAGCAAGTGGTTGGTTGGTTGTGAGAGGATGAATTACGTCTGAGAGGCATCTTTTTGGGCATCTATTAGGCCATGCAGATTGAAATTGAGAAACCGGGTTGAAGGGTTTGAAAAATTGGTTGTATATTTTCAATCGCTACGATGGATAGAAGGGCATTGGAGCAAACTTGGAGGATTTGAAGAGGCATGCATAGAATTCTGGAGCATTGGAGTTGAATTTGCAGTCGAAATCCTATTCACAAGTTAGTAAATTCCATTCTTTTTAATAAACTTTAAATACAAGGTTTCTCTGGTTTATTTTTTTCCTACGAAAAAAAATTGACGGTCCACATTATGGAGTACACCTGTTATTACATGGTTTCTCTGGCTCCCCATAAGTTTTTTCACTGTTTCAGAAGGCCCTTCTCCAGATTTATTTCCACACACATTCTAGCACAGGAATAGTTACCTCCTTTTGGCTCAGCTCAGTCAATAAAATGGCCCTGCTTGTTTCTAATGTCTTTGAGAAAGGATTCATCCCAAAAGATTATGGGGAGGTATGGTAGTTTGACCCACTCAGGCTCTACAGAGATCTCCATATCTGGATCAAATCCTAGGGTCGAATGGGTGAGGAACATTTCCTTGAAACCCGTGAGATTTGAAGCTCAGGTCTCTCTCCTCCTTGCTATGAAATAAAAACAAAAAAAAATCTCAACCAAAAGCAACATCAAATACATTACCTTGACTCTTGGGAGCCTAATTCTACAGAATCCATGCTTAAACTGCTAGAGGACTAGGCCAAAGGCCTATAAACTTTCCTATCATAGTTCACTCATGCATAATAAGGGCTTTTCTCTTTGCCTTTGAAGACGAAATGCCTAGCTTGGGAATGGCTTCTGCCCTCTTTACAAACTAGTTCTGCATTGGGTACTTCACATTGGTTGACTTTGAGGATCTAAGTAAAGAAAGGAACACCTCTGCCTTAGATTTAGAAGGATTATCCATACTGAAAACGCCAAGGGAATCTCAACCTCAGCTGCTGTTGAAGGAGCATAATTACTTTTCATTTGAATAAACAGTTAGTGGAACACGGGCATTCACACATGGTCATTCATTCTCAGCATCCCCATAATCAATGGAACCAGCCTCCTCAGTTTCCCAGGAGCCGTCCCAATAGGAGAATTTCCGTTATAGAATTAAAACATGGAGCAGAGGATGGGTGAGCATTTCTTTTTATTTTTACCAAAATAATATTATGCCTTTTGCTATAAAAACTGGGCTTGTGACCAAAAAAATCTGTTATCTTTTTTATTGTAGGAATCGACATAAAAAAAATTAATAACCTTTTAAATTTGATACATAACCTGAGTTACAATGTTACATGTCTCCTCAATACTTGATTATAAGCATCTTTTTACTCTCAATAAATACATGTAATGTTACAAATCTCTCCATACTAGATTGTAAGCACCTTGCTACTCAATGGTAAGTCTCCTCCATGCTAAGTTGTAAACACCTAGCTACTTTTAATACAATAAAACTGTAAATCATACCTTCTAAAAGATTTTAGTAAACTAAAACATTAACAAGTTTTTATTATGTAGTGACATTAGATCATGGATCACTAATGTAGCAGAATTTTGATGTTAAAATCATATTTCTGAGGTCTCACCTTTTCCCACATCTACAGGACTCGCAACTAAAGTGAGAGTTCAAGAAAGGATCCTCTTTTTTGAGGAATTTCAGGATTTTACCCAGATCGATGAATGATCTATCGAAGTCTACTAGCTTTTATGTTTTTTTCTAATCATGGATGACTCTTTGAAAATGTTTTCCTCATGCATGTGCCTGGTATTGCTTTTATGTTTATATATTTGATACTTATGATTTTTATAGGTTTTTTTTTCCACAAAACTGATCCTGTAATTATAATTTTGATTCACACTGAATAACAAAAAGTAATAATTTTTCATTCATTTTGATTCAAGAAAAACATCTTTTAACCGGAAGCCAATAATTTAATAATATATCAATATTTTGAGAGCGTTTACAAAGTATATTGACGCAGAGATGGCTTGAGAATGTATCATTGAGCTTGTTGATGCATAGCTCAAACTCGTGTTCACTGAAAACTATCTTCTGGAACATCCTTGGAAGCGTTACTTTTGGCTATTGTGTAAATCCAAAGGTTGTTGCTAATTACTTTGGTTAATGAGATATGGGCTGATCTGTTGTAACGGTCATTACATGGGTGCGTTACACACTCTCCTAAAAACTTAGGTTTTCTGTATTTATGTTTGCTTTGTAAAATGTCACTTGGAGTAGAGCTGAGCTGGTAATTATTCATGTGACTTTAAAACTGAAGACCTGTGTTCAATTCCTTGGTTGCTGGAGATATATACTTGGTTTTATTTACATGTAAGACTACTCATTGTTGAATTGGTTATGTTTTGTGTGGGTTGGAAGTGAATAAGCTTGGTTCCATTCCCTTTGATGAGAACTTTGGTTTTAACGACATGTATCTGTTAAATGAAGCAGGTGGAAGCATCATATGCTTAGGTGCATTTTTTGGGTTTGGAGTTTATAACACTGTAAAAAAGCGGTATGGAATTTTTAAAAAAATCCAAGGTTTTACCTCCCCTAAATGTTAAACGACAGTGCTTGTTTCTAATGTCTTTGAGAAAGGATTCATCCCAAAAGATTATGGGGAGGTATGGCAGCTTGACCCACTCAGGGGCTACAGAGATCTCCATATCTGGATCAAATCCTAGGGTCCAATGGTTGAGGAACATTTCCTTGGAACCCGTGAGATTTGAAGCTCAGGTCTCTCTCCTCCTTGCTATGAAATAAAAACAAAAAAAAATCTCAACCAAAAGCAACATCAAATACATTACCTTGACTCTTGGGAGCCTAATTCTACAGAATCCATGCTTGAACTGCTAGAGGACTAGGCCAAAGGCCTATATTCGTTCCTATCAGAGTTCACTCATGCATAATAAGGGATTTTCTCTTTGCCTTTGAAGACGAAATGCCTAGCTTGGGAATGGCTTCTGCCCTCTTTACGAACTAGCTCTGCATTGGGTACTTCACATTGGTTGAATTTGAGGATCTAAGTAAAGAAAGGAACACCTCTGCCTTAGATTTAGAAGGATTATCCATACTGAAAACGCCAAGGAATCTCAACCTCAGCTGCTGTTGAAGGAGCATAATTACTTTTCATTTGAATAAACAGTTAGTGGAACATGGGCATTCACACATGGTCATTCATTCTCAGCATCCCCATAATCAATGGAACCAGCCTCCTCAGTTTCCTAGGAGCCGTCCCAATAGGAGAATTTCCATTATAGAATTAAAACATCGAGCAGAGGATGGGTGAGCATTTCTTTTTATTTTTACCAAAATAATATTATGCCTTTTGCTACAAAAACTGGGCTTGTGACCCAAAAAATCTGTTATCTTTTTTATTGTAGGAATCGACATAAAAAAAATTAATAACCTTTTAAATTTGATACATAACCTGAGTTACAATGTTACATGTCTCCTCAATACTTGATTGTAAGCATCTTTTTACTCTCAATAAATACATGTAATGTTACAAATCTCTCCATACTAGATTGGAAGCACCTTGCTACTCAATGATAAGTCTCCTCCATGCTAAGTTGTAAACACCTAGCTACTTTTAATACAATAAAACTGTAAATCATACCTTCTAAAAGATTTTAGTAAACTAAAACATTAACAAGTTTTTATTATGTAGTGACATTAGATCATGGATCACTAATGTAGCAGAATTTTGATGTTAAAATCATATTTCTGAGGTCTCACCTTTTCCCACATCTACAGGACTCGCAACTAAAGTGAGAGTTCAAGAAAGGATCCTCTTTTTTGAGGAATTTCAGGATTTTACCCAGATCGATGAATGATCTATCGAAGTCTACTAGCTTTTATGTTTTTTTCTAATCATGGATGACTCTTTGAAGCTGTTTTCCTCATGCATGTGCCTGGTATTGCTTTTATGTTTATATATTTGATACTTATGATTTTTATAGGTTTTTTTTTTCCCACAAAACTGATCATGTAATTATAATTTTGATTCACACTGAATAACAAAAAGTAATAATTTTTCATTCATTTTGATTCAAGAAAAACATCTTTTAAACGGAAGCCAATAATTTAATAATATATCAATATTTTGAGAGCGTTTACAAAGTATATTGACGCAGAGACGGCTTGAGAATGTATCATTGAGCTTGTTGATGCATAGCTCAAACTCGTGTTCACTGAAAACGATCTTCTGGAACCTCCTTGGCAGCGTTACTTTTGGCTATTGTGTAAATCCAAAGGTTGTTGCTAATTACTTTGGTTAATGAGATATGGGCTGATCTGTTGTAACGGCCATTACATGGGTGCATTACACACTCTCCTAAAAACTTAGGTTTTCTGTATCTATGAAATAAAAACAAAAAAAAATCTCAACCAAAAGCAACATCAAATACATTACCTTGACTCTTGGGAGCCTAATTCTACAGAATCCATGCTTGAACTGCTAGAGGACTAGGCCAAAGGCCTATAATCTTTCCTATCAGAGTTCACTCATGCATAATAAGGGATTTTCTCTTTGCCTTTGAAGACGAAATGCCTAGCTTTGGAATGGCTTCTGCCCTCTTTACGAACTAGTTCTACATTGGGTACTTCACATTGGTTGACTTTGAAGATCTAAGTAAAGAAAGGAACACCTCTGCCTTAGATTTAGAAGGATCATCCATACTGAAAACGCCAAGGGAATCTCAACCTCGGCTTTTTCAGGTTGCAGTAGAAAATGAGGTGGACCAGCACCATAGTGAGTATGAATTTGAAGAGGGAGATTGCGTTTTCTTGAGGCTACACCTTTATAAGTAGAGGTCTCTCAAAGATAAAGGGGTGGAGAAAGTTGAAACCTGGACCTAAATACCATGTGCCTTATGAGTTTCTATAAAGGGTGGGACAAGTTGCATATACTTGAGCTGCCATCAGGGTCATGAGTGCATAACCATTCATGTCTCATACTTGTGAGTCCATGATGAACTATCTTTTACTATATGTGATGTTTTATTCTAGATCTTGAGAGACTTATTGATGCAGAGATGGCTTGAGAATGTATCATTGAGCTTGTTGATGCATAGCTCAGACCCGTGTTCACTGAAAACTATCTTCTGGAACCTCCTTGGCAGTGTTACTTTTGGCTATTGTGTAAATACAAAGGTTGTTGCTAATTACTTTGGTTAATGAGATATGGGCTGATCTGTTGTAATGGCCATTACATCGGTGCGTTACACACTCTCCTAAAAACTTAGGTTTTCAGTATTTATGTTTGCTTTGTAAAATGTCACTTGGAGTAGAGCTGAGCTGGTAATTATTCATGTGACTTTAAAGCTGGAGACCTGTGTTCAATTCCTTGGTTGCTGGAGATATATACTTGGTTTTATTTACATGTAAGAAACTACTCATTGTTGAAGTGGTTATGTTTTGTGTGGGTTGGAAGTGAATAATCTTGGTTCCATTCCCTTTGACGAGAACAATAGGATTACATTCCTTCACAATACAGTCTCAAGAAGAAGAAATATTCATAAGTCTCCTTTAAGACCCTGTATATTTCACAAAATTATTTCACGGGGTGCTAAATTTATTTAATTGGAAGTGGGTTTGGAAGTGGGTGGCCTGCTATTACCTGTGAAAACTAAAAAATAAACACTATATCCTTTACCAATATATGGTGCTTTATTATATTATTTGGAAATGGTGTTTATATTATGTATAGCGCTATTACATTTGGTCACATAAATAAATTAATTCAAACCTCTTTTCATAGATGCTTGAGAAAAGTTCTAGATACCAGCAACAGGTATTACACTCGATATTAGAGTTAGTGATGTTGCCAAAATGTATCTGGTGAATGATTCTCTACAGGTGTCCGTTAACATTCATCAAATCTTCATCAAGTCTATTTATTGGTATGCAGTGCAAGTATTTGATACTATTTGGTTTTGTAGGATAGGTAGTTAACATTATTGTTCGGAAAGCAGTGGCAAAACCATTTGCTTTGATAAGGAAATGCTCGGAAAATTACAGATTGTTCGACTCTCTAGCCAACGCTCATCACAGCTTGGAGACAGTCTGGATGATGCAGCTAATCAAGTAATCAAACACCTTTTGGAACCAAGGCTGGAAATCTGATCGTCTAGATCTTCAAGGAGAAATGGCGACCAGATTTTCAATGAGAACTAGCAAAAGAATGGAAGCAGTGTTTATAGGGAGTGAAACAGAGTGATCTAATAAGATGATATCATATGGTCCAAAAAAATAATACATCAGGAAATTTGAAATTTCACTGTGAAGCTAAAATATGAGTTAATAAAGAAGAAATGCGTATGATGATATCATATGGTCAAAAATATAAAACGTCAGGAAATTTCACTGTCAATCTAAAATACGAGTTAATAAAGAAGAAACTGATGATGAAAAGGCATGGTGGCAGAAGATAATATGGATGCAGAGCAAAATGAATGAAGAACAGTTCACTGCCCATATTAAAAAAAAACCGGGATGCTGCTTCAAAACTTGCTAATGAAGATGGAAAGTGGAATGGTGAGTCCATCATAGATGCTTCTAAGGCTAATATAAAAATTAAAGTCATTGAACATTGAACCTTGCCTTGTTTGGTGTCCTGGGCACTGTGGCTTGCCGGAAATGATATAACTATTCAAAGTAAAGACATTCATCTCGTACAGCTTCGTCATCAAGCAAGGTATGCATTGGTGGTATTTTAAAGACAGTGGAAGTGAAGCTTATGAGAATTTTCATTCAGCCAAATATTCACATTTCTAAGGCCAGCGGATTTGATTTGATGGAGCCATTCAAGGCTTTTCCATGGATATGTGGATCAAGTGGTATACTATTCATGAACAAAAAACATTTCATTAATTTTAAAGCTGCAATTGGAGAAGCAACAAAGAAGAAATCAGATCTAGTGTGCACTATGGATCTTGTTAAAGCTGGCAGCAAAACAGAACAGTTGCATGAATTCAGATTCTTGGGGGCAGCAAAATAGGTATAAACTGGGCAAAGGGGAAGGTAAATTTGGAAAATCTATTGCTTTTCCCAGTTATAGAAAAAGTCAGACAAATAAAAGG
Organism: Pseudotsuga menziesii; assembly: GCA_001517045.1. Taxonomy (NCBI): domain Eukaryota; kingdom Viridiplantae; phylum Streptophyta; class Pinopsida; order Pinales; family Pinaceae; genus Pseudotsuga; species Pseudotsuga menziesii. The sequence goes on along the minus strand of LPNX010231816.1, from coordinate 74,830 downwards.
ATCCTTTGGGAAGCATTTCCTTCCATATATCCAAACTGGACAAAACATCAGATAAATTGTCGATGGAAGCTTTATTGCTGCAGGGAGGACCACTAGATAAAGTAATTCTTAAAATGTAATCTTTATATACTGAAGACAACCATTGTTTAATTTATTTCTTTTCCTAAAATAGGTACTACTTTTGAATCTTGATTATAACTGAGTGTAGACATTCCACATTTTATTTTACAAATGAGTTGTCAAGGGGTTATTACAGAAAATTAAAGGAGCTGATGCCTTCTTTTGGCAGAGTTGTGACTGTTGTATCACTAAGCCAGGTGGCTATCCATAAAATGAAGGTTTTTTATTTTTATGGCTTCTATTAGTGAGCCAGGAGGCTTTCCATAAAGCAATCCGGATAAAGGATAAAACCTAGTACCAACTAACAACATACTTTTCAGATGCTACAGCTAATAAAGCTATAGCTGCTACTTCTCTTACAGCTACTACGCCTAGCTACGGCTACTATGAGGTACCCATATCTACTAGCTACGGCTACTATGACTCTGACTGCTACTGCTCTTACAGCTACTACGGCTACTACGAGGTACCCATCTGTCAGGACAAAAGGAGGGATTCTTTTTTATTGTTTTGTATGTCTGGTACCCATATCCTAAAGGTGAACAGTTGGGGGGGGGTTTAATTACTAAAAAACTAATGGATACATTTTCTCAAATATCGTCAACCGATAAGATGGACTAGATCTGATTTCTTGTTGTTATTTGTCTAGGTTGTTAATGACAGACAATACAAGTGAAACTTATATATGCAATATCATCATATATAGACTATTTCTATGTTTTTTCTACTTTAAAGTTAAACGGGGGTTTGGGGGTGTCCCCCAGCTCAAGGGTGCACGAGTATATTACCCCATAATCGCCATATAATAATCCCCACATGGTCTACATATAATAATCCTCTATCGGTTGTTAAAGGAAAGAAGAAGTCGGCTACTACGACTCTTACTGCTACTGCCCTTACAGCTACTACGGCTACTACGAGGTACCCATCTGTCAGGACAAAAGGAGGGATTCTTTTTTATTGTATTGTATGTAAAGCCCCCCCCACACTGTTCACCTTTAGGATATGGGTACCAGACATACAATAGAATAAAAAAGAATCCCTCCTTTTGTCCTCACAGATGGGTACCTCGTAGTAGCCGTAGTAGCTGTAAGAGCAGTAGCAGTAAGAGTCGTACTAGCCGTAGCTAGTAGATATGGTTACCTCGTAGTAGCCATAGCTAGCCGTAGTAGCTGTAAGAGCAGTAGCAGCTGTAGCTTTAGTAGCTGTAGCATTTGAAAAGTATGTTGTTAGTTGGTACTAGGTTTTATCCTTTATCCAGATTGCTTGGATGGTCTACTTATCGCTATCGCTTGGATGGAAGGACTTATCCTCGTTTGGTTGGATGGTGGATGGTGGAATAATCCCCATAATCACCTATCGGTTGTTAAAGAAGAAGGTATTATACTAATCCTCGTTCGGTTGTTAAAGAAGAAGAAGGAAAGCCTCATTCTTATATGTATGCAACTTCTCAGATGTAAGCAGCTTCTCAGATGCCATTTTCTTCTCCAAAAAAACCTAGTCAGACAAAACTGGTACCAGATCCCCATATCAACTCAAACACACTTTTATTCCCCAGAAAAGAAACCTTCAAATGGTGCCTCTCTGAAAGCAATGTTGAGCTAACTTTATAATGATATTCAATTCTTGTTTTATCCTATAAAATATATCTTTGTAAAATTCAAAACTAAAGTATAATTAACTGATTCACTATCCCAATTTAATCAAATTTGTCCATGCTTTTTACATATAACAATATACCCAAAATACAAAGAAACATAGGTCATTGTGAACCATGCCTGGGTTTTATTGTAGTTTAAATGCACTATATAAAAAGCTAATTTTCCATTCATTATACTGAGAATTATTCAAACATAAATACATCAAGAAACTTGTGTTTTTCACACATATATGTTTTCCCAACCCCTCGGAGAAAAACACTTTCAGCCTTAAAGTCAACTTCTCATGCTTAAGTGATTTGAGTGTGTCAACAATGTCTCTATGCAAGTCCTACCAATCAACGATGACTTTATGAAAAACCCGTATAAATTATGATCAACACTCTTGAAACACTTAGTCGGACAGTCCATCAGTCTGTACAGTAGCAAAAATTTTTGGGGGACTATATCACGGTGGTACAGATATGGATGCAGAGAGGTTTTAAGAATATAAACCATCATTATCTTACAAACAAACAGTGATGTCATTTTGAACATAAAGCATGCTGAAAGTTGGTATCAAAGAAGCAGTTTTGTCAAAATGTGATTTAAAGATTTGGTTGCAAGTTGTGATTGAGAGGCAAAAACTTATTTGACAAACAGTCTGTGTTTTATGAGACAAAAGTTTGGAAAGGTTATTGGATGAAAACATCCAACTGCCCTCCCACACTTGAGAACACTAGAAGTCTATCCTGTCTAGTGGTTAATGTTCGCTATTTAAAATACAGATGTAATAAGAGTATTTAATGGAATTTTAAAAATGATAATAACAATTTGTTACACACTCTCCTAAAAACTTAGGTTTTCAGTATTTATGTTTGCTTTGTAAAATGTCACTTGGAGTAGAGATGAGCTGGTAATTATTCACGTGACTTTAAAGCTGGAGACCTGTGTTCAATTCCTTGGTTGCTGGAGATATATACTTGGTTTTATTTACATGTAAGAAACTACTCATTGTTGAATTGGTTATGTTTTGTGTGGGTTGGAAGTGAATAATCTTGGTTCCATTCCCTTTGACGAGAACTTTAGTTTTAATGACATATCTCTGTTAAATGAAGCAGGTGGAAGCATCATATGCTTTGGTGCATTTTTTGGGTTTGGAGTTTATAGTACTGTAAAAAAGTGGTATGGAATTTTTTTAATTTTAATTTTGCAGACTTCTAATTTTAATTTTGCAATTAAAATTTGATTATCATTTTGACAGCTGGAGAAAGGCATCCCAAACTTTCAACAAAGAAAATTTAGAACTTATAAACAAAATGTAAAAACAATATATGGGAATTGAAAAGTTTTCATGAGTCATTTTAAAACATGTATTTAGCTGTACAAACAAAATATCCTGTTAGTTTGGTTTATCAGGTTGCACACATTA